>RHDR01000161.1:0-51789 GCA_009806295.1 Davidsoniella neocaledoniae
CTCGTCCCTTTGACGCCCTGATAAGCCTAGCCTCCAAGAAGAGCCGTAGCCAGGCCATCATCGCCTTGAACGCTGTGGTCGATCTTCTCGGTCCTGGTCTGGTACTTCCTGCTAACCGCCGTCTGTCTTTTTATTGCTGTCACTATTCCTGACTTGTGCAACATTCCCTCCTACAACCCTTGGGGGGATACCTTTGAGTTCACAGTACCTCACCCTCCGTCGTGGGGTTTTAAGAGCGACCGGCACATATTCCCAATGCTGCTGTCCATTCTCGTTTTCTTTTTCGACATTTGTCGTTTTCGATGCACCGAGTCGTGAGGCCTTGAGCCCGACCTTTTCTCCTCTCGAGGGATGTTCTCACCGACAATTGCCCCCCCCCCATCCGTGATCGCCGGTCCCCCCGAGTCACTACACCTCAAAGTTTAGGGAGACACACTCACACTCGATGGAAAATGTCTTTGAAGGTTCCGCTTGCCCAGCCCGCGGCTCGGGAATCTTGTCGCTGTGCTTCTACCATCGCACCCGACTTAACTATACCAAATTTTATGCTGGACCCCCTGAATCCCGACCTCTTGGAGGCTCACCTAACAGTGAGGATGATAGCTCCACTCAGAGTTTGGATTTTCTAATGGTCTAGTCAGCCTACATAAACAGACACAGGCCTAAGATCTGTGTTGCGGCCATATTTATGCCGGAGGGACAACCGCTGTACAGCGCCCTCCAAAGCCAATATAGGCCTAACCAGCCTATCACCGGCCGCATGCCACACACTGTCAGTAATGCCAAGTTTTTCTTTGTTTTTCCTAGTTCAACAGTCAACATGTCCCCACCGGGATGGGAGAAAGTCGATCGACCTTCAGTCATGACCTATCCGCTTGACTATAAAAATACACAATATAATATTCCTGACTTGTGAAGCTCCGGATCGAAATCTCACGAGATCAATGCATGGCAAACCAGGATTTTGTATTTCTTCTCCTCGGGTGCTTACAAGTCTTATGTACATATAAGCACAATCTCCCAGGACAGTGTTTATCTCATGAGAGTTATTCTCATTCTATTACAACTCTTCATTTTGCAAAGAAAACTCGATGGGGAGGGACCTTAGCCCCTTGTCATATCCAAGTCTTAGTCAACTTGTTAGTTATCACGCTCAGGGGAAATGCCTTGGCAAGACCGAAATTCCGATCCACGATCTACAAAAGTTCTAGCGAGAAGGTTTTTTCAGAGAAAGATACACATGCAAAGAAAAAAAAAAAGTATTTTAATTCATTTTTATTAAGGTGGAAATGGAGCTCTAATAGCTATGTAGCACCTTGATATCCTAAGAAAAAGTATTGGAAATTTGAGACAGAAAACGGTAATTATGTAGCCTTACTTCGGAATATAACTGCAAGTATAGAATCAATGGAACATAAACTCCACCTCAAGTACAACCCTTTGGCCCGCTCGTCTCATAACTCGGCAGCCTGTTAAAAAGTTAATCAGTTTTACTCGAGTAAGAAAGTCTTCCCCCGGAAAGGAGATTAGCCTTGAACGTTGCATCTAGTGGTATATGTGAGATTAAGAAATATGTATCTGTATATGTACGACGAGTATGGGTCTCCAACATAAGGCGAACAGAGAAAATAGATGTGCCATGCATACCATACTACTCTACAGGCACAATATTGTGCTAAGATGTTATACTTGCTTTCGATACCACAGCATCATATAGTTTCTCCGCTTCGGTTTCGGGACCGCTCAATTATTGGCCGGGTAGTTCCTTAGGTGTACAACTAGTCGTCATAGACGGATAAGATCGATCGGCTCTTTCTTCGGCATAAATCCTGACTCTGCTTTATCTTCCTCTTATCCCGCAGGATATGATCTGCTACAAGAGATTTGAGGGTCTGATATTGCCATATCTCGTCGGGTTGGCCAACAACCTCTTCTCCTTTGTAAGCTTATTCATCGGGGTCTGCAGACCTATCAGAGTTCGTTTATGCTTGAAATGCTTGCATGATTGTATCTGTTCCCTCCCTTGACTTTGTTCACCCCGCTGGTTCAACCTCCCTTTGAAGTTAAGAGGAAGACTTAGAGATTTTCCCTAAAGTTCACGAGATATGGGTATTCGGCCCCCTTTATTCAGAATATACCCTGAGGCAGGATAAAGCATATTACGTGGATCAAGTAACGGTAAACCCTTGATAAAAGGGTGTTTCCTGGTACTTACTTTCCAGTTGAGATTTTGTCGGGCAGGATACGCTAGAATACGAAGACTCAAATTACTAGCTAAACCTTCGCCTATATCTCCATATCTCTTCCTGATTCTTTTCTCCCCAGACTATATATAAGCAGAAGAAACGAGGGTAGAACTAGTGTGTGCTAAGTTTTAAACAGCCACATTTATTTATTTTTGCCAAGCAATATCTCAGTAACTTCTCAGTTCTATCTAGAGATATCATGACCGGCCTTGTGCCATGCTTCTTAGCTTGGTTATATGAATATCTTGTCAATTAACAAACTCCGGTTGAGGAAAGCAGGCCCCAGAACCAAACAGAACTGATCCTGGGAACTATCATAAAAAATAGTCAACCACTTTATATGTAGTTTTGTTAGAATTAAGAGAATTATACCGTGGACTTTGCTTTTTTTCCAGCCTGGGGTGATTCTGGTGATGATGATCTGCACTAATTCCTTCCACTAATGGTTAACTAAGATATACATAGGTATACCAGCCAAAGACCAAGCCACTTCCGAGTACGTTAATATGCGACCAGTTTTATATGGGGTTTGTATAATGTTGAGGCTAGACAGCCCATCACTCTAATAAGTCATGACAAGGATATGTATTCCTATGATATATTGTTTGCTTGAGATCTTGATTATATTAGATCACCAAGATACGAAAATTGTATCATGAGCATCCAGAAAACGATGTCTAATAAGATAAGATAACGCTGAATGATCGTCAATGGCTAGTTTTGCCCCAACGGTTTAATTCTCAATATTCATCCGAGAAATACTCTCGTCTACATTAGAGTGCTCTTTCCAATCATAATTGGCGGAAAATCTGGTCAATAGCTTGGCTACGGCTATGATATCACATATAACGTCCGGTATTGGTTTGCATCGCCTAGGATATCATCCAATATTTGGAGAATATCCGATATCTTCGACGTACAAGACCCTTGATACGGTACCTAAGGACATATCACGCCACATGCGTGTTTCATAATTCACATTTATTGGTGAAGTGTCAGAGAGAGACATTCATACGGCCATACATTCATACGTCGAGAGGGCAAATATATGTACTTAACGTATATGATTGGTAAGAAGAACATTGATGTGTAGCTTTATATAATGTATTTGTGGGCTACATTGTCGTTTTTATCACAGTATGACGGTAAGTCATCGAACATTTCAGAAAGTTGTCGATACAAGATGTGTAAGAAAGAAAAGAAAACATACGATACATACAAGAAAAGTCACATATAACATATATTAGCTTAGCACACACCCTCTCTTAACACCCTATTCATGAGACATGAGACATGAGACATAACCACAAAATACATACAAGACCGTGAAGCCATCATAGAGAAGAGGGGGGAAAAAGAGAAAAAGAAGGAAAGTAAACCTAAGATAATGAGATATAAGAGAGTATAAAGGGTCGAATGTGTTCGTTAAACCCAGTTTGAAAAATGATTAATCAAAATATGGCAATAAAAGAAAAAGAAGGAAAGTTTTTTTAAAAAGGGAGCAAGCAAAAATAGAAGAGAAAGAAATGAAAAACACAATGCTGACTTCATCTAACTTCTCATAATTTTTCTAGTGAACAAGGACACGAAGAACAAAAAAAAAGGCGGATAGGATTGAGAGAGGGGGGAAAGGTGATAAAGGTCAAAATAAGGGAGAGATGTAGAGCGTGTGCATAGAGAGGAAGCATTTCGTATGTTAGTGACAGCAAAGCAAGATAAAAGCAAAGAAAACACAGTTTATAGCAAAGAATCCAGACGCGTGAAAACGTTCATACAGGCAGCAACAACTTCGAGCTGCAATTCTCTGTCCTTGTTGTTGTTCACCTCCTATAAAGGAAAACGATATGTTAGCAAGAGTTGATAAACAGCGCCATGATTTCGAATGTACACAGAACAAAGGAAGAGCTAAACGCTTGATACTTACATCAGCAATCACACCAGGCAGGTTCGCAGCAACGCCATTGCCCACTGCCTTACGGCCAAACGGCCACTGACTGTAATCCGCCAACATATCGTCCGTCTGTACAAACGCGCGTTCGCGGGCCTCGTGACCGAGATTCGACAGCGCATTCTCCAGCACGTTAGCAGCATATGCCGCGCATACCATGGCCACAGTGCGTATGTTCCGCAACGGTAGTTCCTCGGGCAAGAACTCGGAGGCAGGGAGTACCACGGTGCGTTGGGTCAGGACGTTGCGTACACGACGGCGGATCTCTTCCTTGGCGCCACCGTCGGCTACCGGATGAGTGGCCATGTCAAACAGAAGGAAGTTGCGCTTCTCTGTGCGCAAAATTCCCTTGTCCACTAGACCCTTTGCTAGACGCTCGCGCACCTGCTTCAGCTGGTATCCGATCTTCATGAGGTTCCATGTCTCGCCTATATTTGTGGGAGGGGGCATAGGTTAGTATATCACAGAAACTGTTCCGGGGTGGCGATGGGCATTATGTATAAAGGAAAGGAATCTCGAAAACGTACCACTCATCAGGTCAACCCATGCGCTCACACTCATCTTCTCACTCTGCTTCATCATCTTGAGCGCCTCGTCCAAAAGCACCTCGCCCGTCTGGGTATCGTCGACAACCTCGATGACACGCTCAGGAAGAGGGAATCTACGTCTACTAGGATCCTTCTGCATGCTCACACGACCACGCAGAGCAAGCTCCATGACGATGCATCCACGTAGCGCATACGAGATGTTGTCGTTCCAGAACGACAGATAGCCCTGCTTGTCCTTGAGGCCCAGCAGTAGCACTTCCTCCATGAGCGTCAACTTGGGCTGCTTGCTGCGCTCGGCGCTCTCGCTAATATCGCGTGGGTCGTATGCGATCTTGTGGCCGGCCTCGGAGTTCTCGTAGCTTGTCTCTGGCGCGCTGCTGTCGCCGCGGTTGCCGGGCACAGGGGAGTTACGGGCCTCGGAGTCAACCGAGCCAGAAGCACCGGCGCCGCCGGCACCGCCACGTCGTCTCGTCAGGCCAGAAGTTGTTGTAGACATATTTTGGTATGTGGGAAGTAAATCTCGAGAGGTGGAATAAGAAGAAATAAAAGAGAAGGTGAGCGGGGAGGTCGAGAGCCTGCTGCTATCGAAATAGATAAGCGGAGGGGTTGGTCCGGCGTATCAATTGGTGGGCGAAGCGGGCCGAGGTGTAGTTGGTTATCTCGGCGGGGGAAGAAAGAGGGAGGCGAGACGGTGGTTGGTCTCTGTGTGTATAGAGTCTAATTGATATTGACAAAACAAAAACCCAAGAGCTCACGAGCAGACAAAATGATGCTTGAGATGATTCCGACCACACAATTGCCAATGCTGATTGTAGCGCGGCTGCGGGTTTTTTGCAGGCAGCAAAAGGCTCTAAAGTAGCAGAGCAGTCGAATTGAAGAGTTTAGAAGGCGCTATGAGCGTTTGGCTGTCTAGCTAGTTGACAATGGAATCACAGACAGGCAGGCCCCTTTTCGTGTGTTGTCAGTATATCAAGGTGTCGTGATTACGGCGAGTGGGCAAATTAAGCTAGGTTGGACGGGCGGCTTCGGGTTTGCAAATTGATCGATCGTGCCAAAACAGACTGCGGATGTTGGCTCGGATGGCTTAGAGAGAGGACTTGTCGGGGTAAATGCAGGCGATAAATGCGGGCGGGCGTGTTGGCGAACTTGATGCGGTTCGTGATGATAACTAGCAGGCTGGCTTCCAGGGCAATTGGCCGTGTTGGACGGTGGAAAAATAGCGGGCAGCAAGTTCAATTCAAAGGGTTAGCCCAAAGGCTAGCTCAACGACTAGCTCCAAAGCAAAGGCTCAGTTCAAAGACCTTCCTCTTCTTTCAATACACCGTCGCGTAAATTAGAATAGTCGCCTTGTGCTTTAGCGTTGCAACAGCTCTGTCTTCCAGCGGCTCTTTGTGCTCAAAGACCACTAAAAAAGCTGGCCAACGGCTACTACTAGCAACGCCCAAGTCTACGAAATTTGCCCCACATTCAAAGCTCTGAACTTGCTACTTGTTTTTTTCCACAGCCTAAGCCTAGTGTGCTAGTCAGGTACAGCCTTGTCTAGTGATTCTTAGCTTGATTGATAAGTACTGTGCTAACATAAATTTGGACCACGTCTCGTTTACCAGCACTTGCTTCGTTTGTTTAACCAGAGACTTTGCATTTCTGACATCATCTGACACCTAATACGCTCTATATATTGATTTTTTTCTACAATTTATGTTGTTTGTCTTTTGACCATGTCGTTGCTTGTATTGCGCTACCCATTGGCTACGACACAGTCTCAGAACGCGAGACATCTGGATGTCTAGATATACAGGCTCATGGAGACTCAAGATTGCCTGTCCTGTATAGTCACTAAAGCGGTGGCTCTAACTTTCAGACAATTTTAGTCTGTTAGAGCTATTAGCGGTATCTGTGAATTAATATATACATCTGTCATGTGCTCATGAAAGATAATGTCTTAGAAGGCTAAAGTCGAAGCCCCATCATTAGTTAACGTTTGATATATAATAACCCTATATGTGTGCTAACCCTATTATTGTTTGTACAACACAAACTCTGTATCACTTCCCTTGAGTTTCAAAAACTCAACACTCTCATGTTATTTTATATCTATGATATGCACCTCCAGTATACGGAGGCTATCTTAATCTATACTTATATATTGGCTCAAACAAAAAAAAAAATCTAAAAATGACGAGAAGTGAGGCTATTACCAATGCTAATGCCATCTAACATAGAGATGACCTTCGAGAGTTAGGAGTTAGCTAGAAAGATAGGTCGGCAGTGGTATGCATGAAGTGATTGATAGTTCAACACTAGTAACTATACCATAGTCACGGCCATCGGCCGCATTGTGATATTGAAGGTAGTTGAATAGTACTCCGTAAGACTTTTATATCAAACCTGACATAGTACATACTTGATCCAACTCTAATATATGATCCGGCAATTTGCATAATGCTATCTTAACTCACTATGGACTCTGTTGCTAGGTCTCAATTTCTATTCAACTAAGGCTATAATTCATAGAAACTCCTCCATAATAGATTCATAGGGATGGATGCATACAAGCTTCGGACTGAAAAAAGCTTCTTATCGGTAGGGTTCCGCTGGCTTGCTCATAATACGCTAGCTTGAGACATACATATCATGCAAAGTCAAACTCATATACCCAAGTGTCAAGGGCATGATAGATGTCAAGCTGTATGAGTGTGTACTACATTTTGAATATCCTGAGATGACTATCTGCCAACACAGATTCATGATATAACCAAGAGAATAAATCTCAGTGAAATGGTCGTTTCAAGCCGATGTTCATATTGTAGCAGTCAAGGTTGGGAGGTTACAACAAGACATACATTTCTATCGAATATTGACATGTTCCAGATGCTATTTTTGACAATGAAAGGCATGGAGAGCCTTACCCAGTGCGTTTAATCTGACACTTCATCTTGGTAGCCATCCTATGTAAGAACTGTAACCATGATCACCATGTTCATCTACCCACGGGCTGACAGCTGTGACCCACATACTATTTTATATATTGCAACAGCCGCCACTGCCACTATTGATGGAACATCATCTTAGAATACATAGCTATCCAGGCTGAGCTTAGGCAGAAACATTATAGTCAATATTTACATTGACTGTTTGAACTCAACTACTTTCCATACCAAATAACAGACTAGGTTTGATTCATTACTTGCATAATAGAGCAATAGAAAGTTTCATCAGGGTTCTAGCTAGTATAGCAATATGCGAAGTTTAAATAAGCTCTAATGTTGTGTTGCCGGCCGACTCGGATACTCGTATAGAGCAACCAAGAGTTAGAATATTCCATGTAAGCACGCTGTGCATTATCAATATTTGGTCATTCTGCTGCCTATCGGACTACTCCAACCGATCTCAACAATTTGCGATTCCGCTAGAGCTACCGACCGACCATTCTGATCAATAAACATAAGATCCGGGCTTGCAAGGTCAATGATCGTGAGACTGTTAGTATATCATGAAATTACAGCGAGATTATGTATGGCCCCGAAGACTTCTAGAAGAAAAGGGGGTTACAACGATTATCCCGACTAGTCACGCGAGACTCGGCTGCATTGCAAGGCCCATACATAAGAACTTAGAGCTAAGGGAACGAGATATATGTACATATTGACAAGTACACACATTATACAGCTTGGTATACATGTACAGGATGTGATAATGGAAAGATGTGCTAGACGCACAGTTCATGGACTACATGTAGTTGGCAGCCTAGTACCTGCTGATATGTATGTAGAGTAGTCTTGGAACCATGTTGTCGATGCCGGCCATAAGTTGCATATAATAAGGAGACGGGCGAGGTCAAGGCTTCATTCGCTTTTGTAGTTTGGAACTACAGATATATTGACACAGAGAAAGTGTGCATGAACCTGTCTCCCTAGACTGATGAACTCTACTCAGGCAAGACCGCAAAAGGTAATGCCTGTTTTTCATTCATATATTTCCCACATTCTTTTCCTGTTATTTTTCTTATTCTAGGATGTCCATGGGGCTAAGCTGTTTAAGGAGGACAAGGGTTTCTGATGTACAAATTTATGGACTAATGGTTAAAGTAGCTCGGATCACTAGAAGCAACTGTCGTTCTTTAGCACTGTTAGGGGGGGGAGCTGCCTTACTCTCTAAAAGCTAGAGAGTCGCGACAAGAAAAATGAATAATAAATAAGCACCCATATGAAACTGCTTGTATATTCGAGAAGGGATTATTAGAAGTGCAGGGGAATATCAAAAACTCTACAGTTTGGGTTTAGGCAGCGAAGTTCGAGTCTCAGTTTCTGGGTGATAGAGACAAAGAAATTGAAAAGACTTTTGATGATTGTGACGAGCGAGTATACGCAGATCAGCACCCATGACATGACTTGGAAAGGCATCTTCTTTTCTGGGCCTAAGCTTTTGTGCCCTATATTTTACTGATATAGGGATCACCAGCAGGGCTTTGAATTCTAACGCTAGATGTGCCAGGCGTTTAATTCAATGTAGTTTTAGTACAAGACGAAGGAGAAGGACTTCGACTACTAGAGCGATTACATGATATTCTATCAGTTGAAATCAGACTATTGCTATCTTCTCATTGCCTTGTAGTATCAAATTTGCTTGTGCTGGATAAGACTATACCCGCTTTCTGGCTTATAAGACAATAGACACAGGGGATATTTCCCACAGATTCGGATCGCTCGCGTAGACCAGCCGGGGAGTGAAAGAGCTACTGAGAATAGTTTTGGTCTCGCAGTCTGTTGTTGGGACCTTTTTTTTTAATTCAATTTTATTAAGGTGGAAATGGAGCTTTTAGTAGCTATGTAGCACCTCGGTATCCTAAGATACACAGCCCTGAACTAATACTAGTATACAATGTAAGGTTAAGGACAACCTACTTCTCAACAGTGACAGGCCACTGAGATACAGAACATTTGTTATGGTTTCGTTATATGCTATTCCTGTTGTTGGGACTAATTGAGTGGTAAAGCTACGGTTCACTCAAAGATGGTTGACAGAGCCGAGCCCACTGGATCGAATCAGGCATCCGAATAGCGGCGACTAGCGAGAAACTAGCAAGGCAATGAAAGTGCACAATTTCAATATTTTATTGCCCTTTTCTTTGTCTGATCGGATTTTTTTTTGTTAATAACCCTCTTGGCGAGATATACATATATGGCAAGACTAACTACTAAGAGCTGCGGCCAAAGAGGCTGAAGCAAGCGACTTGGATGCAAGGGCCGCGTTGCCATGCTACTACATACAATTATATGGTGCATTTTGTTGGGCAGGCCATATAAATGACGTCTTTGGACGACGCATTGGTCCATCTATGAATTCTGCCTGTAAAGAAGGGATCACGGATCAGTATGTTTTCAAGTCCCAGGCTGAGCAGCATCATAAGCAATGCGGGTTATAGCCTCCCAGTATCTGGGTGAACGCACACTAGAGAACGTAGTAGTGTAAGTTACATATAGTAGTGGCTATGATGAGGTTGTATTTGAAATTTTGTACCAGTAAGTCGAAGTTGTTCGTCGTACGTCTTGTGCCGTCCCACGAGCCAACATGCGGCTCTAGAGGCGGCTTCTATAAGATCTTGGCCGAAAGTCTTTTGCACGTATATGTACATACTAGAATACGCAAACAAACATGCCATATAACAGTACATATACGGTGAGTACACAAAGGCGTGGAACGGGCCTGAAATGCGCCACAGCGCAGCTCTAATGGAGACAACAAGAACCTGGATGTGCTACTTGCAGCGTGGCGTATATTAGTACCACTTATAGTCGAGCATGCATACTTGAAGAGAAAAATAAAAAATCAACCCAATGCTATTCATGCTTCTGGGGGCTCATCGGCATCGGAGAGCTGGGGGAAATAGGAGAGACATGCAGATTCGATCGATGGATTGATTGCCATTTATTTTTTCCTTCTGTGTATGGAATCAAGGCGACCGAAACATGAGACGACATTCTGACGCTTGACAACCCAAGTAGTGTGTCTTTTAGAAGTCACAGAAGTTCGAGGAGTTGCTATTCTTGTGGTCGGAGCCGTTAGAGCTTTCTAGAGGCCGCCGCTTTAGACACTCTGTTTGTTTGACAACAGGCAAACATTGGGGTAAACCCTTGATGAAGTAGAAGCTTCCTGTTTTCTAGCCGGCCTAGCAGGACAAATTCGTGTGCTATACTGACATTACGCAGCAACTACATATCTACCTTGTGAAGGGAGCATGAATAGAAATGGCCAAAGAAGGCAGGTTTACACTCGGCTAGTTGGGCGTTGGTTGGTCTGGTCAACCAAGCTTCTCCTGCTCACTACATGATCAAGCTTTTCTCGTCTATGCAATGAAAACGAGTTCTGCGCGGCAATAATGAGGGGTATCTTAACGTGCGTCTCCCCTATTTCATGATGGGGTTCTCGATTTCTTTTTTCTTCTGGTTTTTTTTCTCACTCTAAGGAGCCTAAAACTCGGATGGTACTGCATCAGCACATATTTTCTGCATGTTAATGTAAGCTTAGCTCGCTTTGGGCCCGCGTGTGGACCGTCTAGCGCTTCTTCCTGGCTCAGATCAGACATTTCTGTGTTATTGGTGGAAATGTCGACTACTTGTTTGTAGCCCGAGCCATATGGAAACGTTCAAAGATAGAGGAGAGAGGGAGATTGTGCACTATTGTAACATGAGTTGCTATACAAAGGTATTTCCTGCCTTTTGTTCTCCTTGTTCGTCTTGATATGAATGCGAAGTTCAACGGGAAGAAAGCCCGAGGCAGCCCCTGTGATCTCGGCTTCTTCTTCTCCTTCTTCACCGTGTTATAGTGGAAGGTGCTCAGCTTCACCAAGACTAGGACTTTAGGACGAAGATTTGCAGTGCTAGTTTATGCTACCATGGGGGATACATACCAAGAATAGTCAAGTCAATGCTGGTTCCAAGCATTATTTGTTATCGTGGATACTGAGCTGTCAGAGATCGGATGTTGAAGAAGCGGGATGGACTTGGCAAATTGGGACAAGTGCTCTCTAGTTTACTGGTCGACTGGCTAATTCATAATTCTATCTGTCTGTCCTGTCCGCTCCGGGTGGCAATCCGCAAGCGGGATTTGCTCTATTGGTACCACATAAGAAAAGCAAATTTTCAGAGTGCCCGATGTTGGATCATATAGATATCTTAGGCTTCTTCTATCTAACTTATTTTTCGATCCTTATCCCAGAGAAAAAGTCATGCTTTGGTGCATTACCGAGCCTAGTAGGATACAAGGAAGCTGTTAAGAAAGGATGGATCATGCAATACATACATTATAGATATCAAATGAGTCTGTTGCGTAGCTACAATGCTACGGTTTGTGAGGCCGCAATTTTTGTTGTTATAGTTACAGTTACAGATAGGGCGGGGTCTAATGGCTAGTCATTCACGATTCTAGGCCACAGATACGTACAATGTACTCGCTGATATGTATCTACTGCTATATCTACTGCTACAATATACAACACAGTCAAAGCTTCATAGACACGGTGTGCCTCTCTTACTCCTTAAGAAAGCCGAGATATATAAGCTAATACTCTAAGCTTCGGTCTTGTGAGCAAATGCCGGAATGGTGTGACGCCACTGCAGAATGGCAGGTCGTTTGAAGTACTAGGCGGTTCCTTCTCGATTGCTAGTACAAACTATCAGAACTATGAAGAGCAGGTCTCCTCCCGCCTTTTTTTTTTTAAGTTTACTATACTAGAGAAATACAAGACATATTTATCTCGCTAGGGTTTTCTTTCTTTGCTCTTTTCCCAGCCATCTGAATTTCCTGACTCGGACACTTCTTCACATGCCTTGCTTTTTGGGGTTTGTTCACAAAGGAACACCGTATATCGAGTTGCTCTGACTTCCAGTTATCTTGATTTAGTAGTGATCAGGCAATATCATGCTAGACTTAGAGCTTCAGCTGCTCCGCCGCGGGGTATCTTGTCGTCTCTATCGACAGATCCATGACAAGCAAGGCCTATTCTTCTTCATGTGAGATAAGTTGTAGTGAATGGAAGCTTTAAAAAACTATAGGACTAACGCCAAGTTTTTTCTTACTTTATTCCTGCTTTGCATTAGGCGAAAGGAACACCAGTGACAGTGGACGATGCGACCTCACCGCTCCTTCAAGAGAATCTTGTTAGTTTTGTCACTGGTGCTTGCAAGTATATAGAGTAAAACAGAAAGAAAATACTACTTCAAGAGCTTGATCCACTGTAGAGCTCACGAGGTTGATAATCTACTTCCAAGCATAACTGGTTGTAAGGAATGGCATACAAATATAGTACAGATATATCAGAAAAGATCTACATCACAAGTCTGAATGGACTCAATCCCATGATGTTCCACTGGATAGTAGAGTTCCCGATGGGATTCCGAGCGTTTAATCGTCTCTTAGTGAACGCAGTAGCACCTAGCTTTTTGATTGCCCAACAGATGTCACCTTGAAGTCTGTAGTCCGATGTTCGCTTTGACATGCTCCTGGTGTCAAGAATATAAGGTGGCTGGATAACGAGTAAAAACGGGAATCGTCTGCGGATAATGATCAAGCTTGTTTGGTCGTGTGATACAAAGGCCTTGAAATCTAGCTCAAGGACAAAAAGGAATTTAGAGATTAATAACCTTTTAATCTACATTGCCCTCTTAGATGATACAGTAAGCTCACTTTCCTAGTGGGGAAGATTAAGCATCTACATCTATGTACATACATACAATATGTGTACATATCTGTATGTATGTGCATATATGCATAGCAAGAACAAAAGAGTAAAGCTGAAAAGAAACTATTGCTATTCAATGACTAGGTTCTCAGCAAGCTGATGAGAAACAGTTTGGCAAGGGGCGCCCTAGTTGCACATCTTTTTATGAATTAACTTGATGACATAAAAATAGGTTTCTTATATGGTTTATGCACAGGGACCATCTAACGGGAAACCTTGTCTGCCATACAAACGAATCAAATACTGTAAACGAAGCTTCTACCAAGTGGTTCATCTTAACCGCTCGAGATACTTTAATTATGCCGAATAGACTGACGTAATAAGACGTGGGTAGGGACCAGAACAAGTTCAATTGCCGCTAGAACACCGTTCAACAGTATAATTGCATATATAAAGGAGTTCCGCTTCCCTCAAGGACGATTAGAGTAACGAAAAAAAAAACTTCACGATCCTGGTGAAGCAAAAACTAAGAACAGAAGCTAGTGATTGATACAAGCTTCTTTCTTCTTTACGGTGGCCCAGAAACCCACTTGGGAAGCTACGATCATATACTAAGGGAAATAAAAATGAGTTGGCTGATGATATGCCATTTTCATTTTCCCTTGTATTGGTTGAGCCTCGGAAGCTTTTCTGTGGTCCCAATAGAATATTCCACCAACTGAAAAACCTAGTTAGAAGACGGGAAGAAGGGCGTTGCCGTGGTGAGTAGAGAATATTTGTAAGGAAAGAAAAAGTCACGAAAGGCCATTCAAGCCATCCGCGAAACTTTGCTTGCTCTGCTTGTCCGGTGTACGAGAAAGAAGCCCACTTCACGATGACATGGCGCTTTCCGCGTGAGCTGATTATAAACAGTCAGTATTCTATGTATCTGAGGCTCTGTTTTCCAATGGGTAAAAGGTACAGCTATATTAAACTATATGTATGTACTAGCACACGTATATTATTGTATCTTTGTTGAGAAACGAGGCTTTTTCGGTTAATTCACTATGTTCGGAGGATTGCTGCCTATTATTGATATGTCAGCTCACAAGAAACACAACATACATAGTTAATAGTAGTATTAATAACGTTAAGTTGCTAATGCGTCGAGACCCATGGAATGTTGAACGTATGGCGGATTCAGTCGGGGTGTTGATATCTCCGGATGACACACTATTAATTTTGTCATTTCTTCAGACTCAAGTGCTGAATGAACGAGATGGATGTGTGCTTCAAACATGCGCTCTGAATCACATTGTCTCTTAAGCGAGGGTTGTATCGTCACCGTCTCGATCGCTCAAGTTTGATTTCCTTCTTAGATTCTTTATTTGCTACCCTCTAGCTATCATCTATTCCTAATATCAGACCACCAACCATCAAATGACAGAGCGGGTTCTGAGTTACCAATGCTACTATACTGATGTTGCAAACATATTCTCTTTGCAATTAGTACTAGGAGGGCCACTACTTTAATCTACGCTCAGACTATCACGGGGCGAATATAACTCCGTAGGCAGCGGGATCTGTAATAGAAAAAAATCCTAGCAGTGCGGAAATGTACTAAGGAAGAGAAAATAAAAAAAACCCATGTTTTTGTTCTTCTCTCCCGAAGTATGAAATATTAAACTACAATATTAATATCACAGAGCTATACTACAATCGGTAATATGGCAATGTTACGCTGGGTTTTCGCACTTTACTAAGTGAAAATTCAAAAAAATGCAAACTTGATGATAACTTGCTTATTAACATGAGTTCCGTAGTTAGCCATAGACGATTGATTGGCCGGACATTCTCCATGATTATGAGAAGCAAACGGGTTAGCTGCAGCTTACTTGCATATCAGACTATTCTACATATACCTTGCTTACAATAATACCTATAGCAAGTTTTACTTAGTTAGTACTCTCAGACAGTAACATAAGGCAAGGTCTTACATAGACGGTAGCCCTCTGTGGCGTAATCCAGTATACAGATATACTTACGGTTAAAGTTCTTTGGCGAGGCACATGGCTTATACATGTACATGTGTCTCTGACATCGGGCAAAACTAGGCCTCGATTTCAGTTAAATGTTGCCATTATATTTATCGATCATGTTTATGCAGAGCAGACTGCCTGTTTGGCTATAATTGTATATTGCACAAGAGCATGGAGGTCGGTGGCAAAGAAACGGCATCATCATGATATATATTTGTCTAACTAGCTTATATATTGAATCAGATCTATGTTACATGGTTCTTAGCTCTGAAGCTCTATTGAATATTTGAAGAAAATGAATATTAATTTTTTTTATGTACATAGTTAACTATAGCTTCTCAACTACTAGAGATTAAAGTATTATTTTTCTTGCAATAGCGGATATTTTGTACATCAGAGCATTTCTAATGCTAATATTTTCGGGTTTCTTTCATTTTTCCCTAAAGGAAGTCAACAGCACCCTAACTTGGCCAATGATAATTAAATCATCGACGTCGGCATATAATTAAAGAGAAATGAAAGAATGTGTTTCCATCCATCCATTCCATACTGTCATGTGAAAGATTATAGATCGGGTCAAGAATAACGAACGGGCCTTGTGGGTGGAGTGAGCAGAGCAGTATCATAACTACAAGCTAATATCTTGTCTTATGGTTGCTACTAAAAAGCAAATCTAGCCCTCCAAAAAGGACCAGCTTAGGCCACAGGATGTCCGCCAATGCACTGTTACGTCAGGCCGTGCACACCCCCTTCCTCCTGCGACTACAAAGGCAAGCTATACATTAATATGTTGGTTTTCTTGAAGAAGTTGGTTTCTTGAGTGTTCCCATGCCTCCGTTTAATTTAGTATCAGTACCAGAAGCAGTCTTGGATTCTCCATGTCGTGTTAACCTCATGACGTTTTGAGACAGAACATGTCAAATAGATAAAGAACAAGAAACAAAGGTAAACAGCTATAATGCTATTTCCCCGCAGTTCTGTGCGCGGCGCTCTGGTCACGATGGATTACGGTTGGCTACTGCATGTTCATGTATACTTGTACATATGTATATGTACACATGATAGGAAGGAAATAATTACCAGCCCCTATGCTTACAAGAGGTCGGCAAGATCAGAGGATCTACTGTTTATTAAAATAAATAAACGAATGAAAGAAAGTACAAATGGTCTTGTAGAAGCTTATCCCCAAACAGATCGCTCTGTCTTGGCAGCTTCGCTCTGCTTTTGGCTGAACGATGATGTGTTGGAAAGCAGGGAGAAAATAAAATAAAAAATAAAAAAAGCATTGAACCATGGTTGTACTGTGGCCCCAGTACCGCGATAAATTTGCTCTCCTAGTATAAAAATACAAGACCAGATATGTATCTTATGTAGTTGCTTTCGGTGTACTCGAAATGTATTCCTGTTATAGGGATAAGCTGCTGATGATCTTATGATATCTGCAGTATGTCATCATAGAAACCCTAACCCACGGATTATTTGCCTTCCTACTGCCGCCTCGGCAAACCTTTGCACATATGACGATGAGCAAATCAATGGCAAGTCGGAAGCGGCAACAATGGAAATTTTGAATCAGTAAATCTTCTGTGTATGATTTATTCTCGATTTGAGCTGAAGTAAAAGATACAACTAAGACTAAGGAAAACGACGGAAAGTCGGGAAGGTCGGAGCTGTCTAGGACTCCGCTTCGCTTAATTTTTTTTCGATAAGAAAAAAACAAATTCCTTTTCCTCATCTTACTTTGTTATCATTGTCAGCAATGTTCACAAACAGCGCCTAAATTGGACTATTGCTCTAGCGGAGTTAGGCCGTGGGAAATAGAAAACGGTAATGAGAAGGAAGCGGGCGCTACGCTAAATCAGACTCTCCGTCCACTAAGGACTAGGCCTAAAAATTATAATGACTCGTTCCTTTTAGGGAGCTAGAGGCCCTGTGGTGCCTATAACAACTAAATAGGTTTGGGTAAATCATAAATCAATCGGGCAGCCGGATAAGCAAATGGCAATGGGCTTTAGCTTGAATCGGTACTAATAAAAAAAACCAATGCCATCCTAAGATACAGGCTAGCTCTTTTTTTTTTCTGCTTTCTAAGTCCCCTAGGAAGTCCGCAAGGGTGCCAGAAGTTCACAGACTTGTCTAATAATGGCTTAGCGCGCGTTTCGGCGTCTGCATGTTCAAGACTTTAGGCTTTGGGAGACATCTCAACGACATCGATAGTTTAACTTTTATATGTAATTGCATAGCAAGACTCGCTTAGAGAGTGTTTTCTTGTCTAAGAAGCATACAAAATAGACTTATCTCTCGGTTGCCAAGTCTGCATAGCTACCACAAAATTGATGACTGTATTTGGCATAATATCAAGATTATATTTTCTAAGGGCATTATAGTGATAGACCATATTAATTTTCTAATTATCATCCTCTTTCAATCTACATGTATAGAATCAATCTACAGGGCGAAGCCTTCTGAAATTACACACTGGCCTAGCACAAGGCCTCTAGTGCACCTATCGTTTTGGGGCTGGCCCTTTGTGGCCCTTCTGAGCTTATGCTAAACAGGGGCTTGAAACACCTCTAATCTGTCAGGCTTGCGTGGTCCCAGCGCTTGCTTGGCTTGTTCAGTGCTCTGATGGCTCTACTGTGCCTTATCGCGCTCGCCAATAACGCACATGCATTTTTTCTTCTGTGTGGTCTTTGCTAAAACAGGAAAGCTCGTTTAGCGCGATAAAAGGTATGGCCTGTTTTTATTTTGTGCTGAATGCTTCTTTTCTTGTCTACCATGATATTTATGCGTCAAATCGGGGTCTAAACTGCGAATATAGCCGTCTTAAGCCCTGTAATATCACTCGCGAGAAGGCTCCCAGAACATCTTAGGCGGTTCCGTAGAAATTAACACATCACACTTGTGCTCTGAAACGTGGAGCCGCTTAACCTGTACAGGCAGATTCCAGACCAGTGGCTAGACAATACAGGTCTTTGCTCACGCGAGCTATCCATAGATCAAGTTGCTAGTCATGGTGTTGTAATTGTTGCCTATGGACGATGGTTTGCCTGACAAGAGCTTGACTTTGTCAAAGTCACCCGGTAACGGGTCCTTCGTCTGCGTGATTGTTATCTAACAGCATCGAGCCCATCGATACTAATAGAGCACAGGGCCTATAATCGCATTCGCCCTGATGACTGGAGTAACTGTTACTACTACTATGATAACGCAAAGCGTAGCAGTCGGTTGATCCCTTGATGACGAGCGCAACAAGGTGAAGTGAGGTGAATTGACGTTGACTGATAAGTCATATCAGGTAGCATGAACTAGACAAAACTGGCTAGAATGTTTGCTAGTCTATTTGACAAAAGTTATGACGCAGCTTCTTTTGCTTTCTTCGTGCTTTTCAGGCCCTTTGGCTATTTGTATCTGGTACCGAGTTCCTCGTAACCCTTACGGTACGTTATAAGTACTTGCGACAATCATAATAATTTTAGATAGTCTTTCTGCAGCAAAAACTAGTGTGGAATTACACACTTACGTTTATTGTGGTGGCTAGTGGATCTCTAATCCTTCCATGCATCAGAAATCATGATACTTAAGTATGTTACGACTATTTCCAATCACCACTATGAGAAGAGACCGGCTGGCCTTATGGTGCATCTGTTTGATGTAGGCTGATTAACGTCGCGTGTACTTTTATGGTTTCATATTTGTATGCTTAAACCGGATTTGGCCGTCTTGAACTTTGATTTTAGCCTTGAGGTGGGTGGTTTATGAACGAAAAACAGGAAGGTATAACAAAAACATGTGACTATCTCAAACGAGATCATGACACAAGCGTAGTTTCCGTAGATGAGCATCATAATCATTCACGGCCAACCAAAGAAATGAAGGAACATGAACTTTCTCTTTGTAGTTTTAAATCAGCTGACTGGTTGTTCTCTAACAACTTAGTTATGGAGCTGGTGTATGGCACGGAAAGCACCATTTATCTACACTGTGATGTTTCCTAGAGTTTCCAGGTCAAACATGAAATCTATCAGTATCCATCATCTATCATTTCACGATTATTACTCCTTGTTCTAGTGCCTTGCCTTTACTGTGCTCACATCAAACACCGCGAATTCTCAACTTGCTCCTAATACCAGTCCTTAAACAGCGATCCTTATCATTTTGTCCTTATCTTCCACCCTTGAGGGCTTCCTTTAAACAGCCAGCTCCTTTGAATAGCTCAGCCTTGCTGTTCTTGTCGTCATCTTGTTTAGTTGCTTCGATTTGTATTCTGCCTCGCCGCTTCCGTCAATTTTTGGGCTAGAGTACTCGTTTGATTCTATAAGCTGTCAGTATGTTATTACTTGCTACCTAGTCCTGTTGCTGTCTTCTGAATATGCGAACTTTCATCAAAAGACCCATGCTTCTTTGCTTGGCCTTCGCTGCTATTTATCCCTCTAATCAATCTCCCAACGATCTGACAGAGTTCGTTCCAGCATTGATCCCAATTGTGTCTGTGTGCTTCGCCTCCCTGGTTAGGCATTGGAAAGGGAAAAGTTGAGAAGGAGAATGAACGAGAAGAGGTGCTACTGACCAAGACGACTAACATATGCGCCTCCTTCAGTACAACCCATCCTGCAACAGGTTCTATTTGTAGCTACGGAGAAAAATAATTATTTTTGGGATTGCCCATACAGCAGGTTCTAGTGACAACTCGTCAACATAGTCGCGGTACTTGTTGAATGATTATCTTGTTGTCGTCGAGGTAAGCCAAGCAGACGAATCGCGTTCGTCGTATTCTACACCTTTCCTAGCTACTTAAAAAGGAAAGACAAGCACAATGGGCTATGGCGAATGACGATAGTGATTGTTTTTGCTTCATGCTGTAAGGCCAATGAGCGAGTTGTTGTACCAGTAGTGTTGATGGGTTTTGTCGCATTTTACTAACTACGTGCCTTGTCTTGTGTGCCTGTCTATAGGGATAACATTCACAGTGATTTAAAACCTCAACCCCAGAAATCGAAGACTAACAATTGGCCCAAAAGGCCCCTAGATCCAAGCAATCAATCCATAAATAAGCGCTTCAGTGTAATTGTGCACTGTTATACCATCCCATCCCATTGAATAACTTCACCAACACCCAACGTCGAAAAGCTTGAAAGCTTGAGAGGACTATCATCCGTCGAGCCGCCACAGTTGTATACATTAGTATACCCCTGATCAATTTCTGCTTGTGCCTAAAATCCGTCTCATAATCCCGTTGTGGTTCTTCAACCTCGCAGCCTGTACGAGCCAGGCTAGTAGCCTCTTTCCCACTTACCAAGTACTTTGAAGATCGTCGCTTGTCAGTGTTGTAGTGTTGTAGCGGTACGTACTGCTTATCCTCCGAGCCTTGCCTACTGATCGTAAGATCTAGTGCTCTACGTTACAGAATGATAAGCCAATACAGAGGCATTTGTAGCAGCCTAGAGTGCTTCTGCCCTGGTCGTTACAGCGCTATCGGTTCTGGGATACCGTTCATTGCAAGGCGCCAAGGCATTGTGATCTGGGACGCCCACAGCCAACCAACCTTTGTCTAACCTGGCTGGTCAGGCTGGTCGGGCTTTGCACCCCAGTGATCCACCCATCAACGATAGACTCCAGCGTGGCTAGCTTGCAAGAGTAGGCTCGGGAATAAAAATTGTTATGCAACTCTGTGCTGTTGCCGTGTGGTAGCGCTGTAATGCGCTGTAATATGCAGAGCTGTTGGCCGCTAACTGACTGAATTTTATTGTCTGCAGGAGTAAGCGAAACCCACAGTTGTACCATTATCCGTGCTATACAATCTTCAACTTTACTGCCTAGTTTACAATAACTAGTAGTGTTCGACGCCCATGATTCGCCATTTGCAAACGACCTTTCTGTGCCGCTCTTCTCCTCCTCTCTCTGCTTGTTCTTCTAATATAAACATTACTTTATCAGAGCCTCGCCTACCACAAAGAGCTCACTTGCCATTCTCACGAGAGCATATTTACCGACGATCCACGGACTCATCAAGCAGACCGATTATTTTACTAGAAGCGGCAACCATTACGGAACCCGAGAATCGCCTCCGAGAGAAATAGCAGGGTGTTCGTAGAGGAAGGAAAAGAGTCAAAAAGTCAGTTCCTAGACCCCCTCACTCTTCTCTTCTCGGAACTAGACAGAAAAAAAAATTCAGAGAAAAATTCGACGAAAATTAATCAGGACCGCCCAGGCCAATGCCAGCGTTAGACCCAGAAAATCCGCTATAATTCTTACTTATAGCTGGCCGTCGCACACAAAAATCGTTTGGCCCCGAGCATTCCGAGTTCTACACCCTGGTCATTCTTCTTCCCCTTCCTGTTTCCTCGCTTTTTCTTTTCTCTCTTTTTTTTTTCCTCTACGATCAACTTGTGCACTACTGTTACTGTATTTTTCTTGCTTGTGCCCTGGTAATCCCTTCAATAATTTTAATTCTAGCAAAGCGGCTTCCTAGCACCTCGACGGTAGTGGCTTTGCCTCGCTTTGGCTCTTTGACTTCTTTCTCTTTCCTGCCTAGTAATTCAACCTACTACCAAAACTCCCTTTCCTTTAATAAGAAGCGTGCCCCCCCTTGGTTCAAGTTTTCGGCTTGTATTGTTCGCGATCGATCCTTTTAGGTCCCTCAGCGTCCCTCAGTTCAAACTTACGCCTCGCCTTACGTCTATCGGTTTTGATACTGGACAAAAAGATCTCCTTTCATCATCGAGCCGTTTGTCGTCTTACTTTCCTTTATTCCACTACCAACATCACCAACCTTCTTCGTCTTAAAGCTTTTTTTTCTTCGTTAACATCGACTCCCCGCGCCAACCGTCAACATGGCTGACTATCTCACGTCCTTTGTTCAGGCCGTGCAATCGGTTCAGGCTACGAAGTCAAAGCTAATTGGCCCTCTAAATCTTGCCGCCTACAACCCATTCCCACAAAAGTATCGCCATATCCGCGGCCGTAGCCGTCAGAAGAGCAATGTTGCTCTACCAAACCCGAACGATGTTACGCACCTCCAGACCTCATTCAATGTCTTCGACTCAGTGCGAGCAATCCAGCGCCATCGTTGGACTGCCCTCGATCTGCAATATCCATTCTTGGCCACTCTAGTGATGTTCTGCATGTACATCTCACCTTCGGCTCCTTTGTTGAAGCTTGCTTGCCTCATCGGCGCCGCCATTATCTTTATGATGCCTGCGACGCGACAGTTCTTCTGGCCCGGTCTTCCCGTATGGACTTACCTTCTTTACTTCTTCTGCAGCCGGTAAGTCAGAAACCCCCGTCTTGATACACTATCATCATCGATAGTGTATAACATAACTCAACAAACAGACCGAGCTAACAATATTATTTCACAGCTTCATCCCCGCTGGTTACCGCCCTCACATCTGGGTTCGCGTTCTCCCTGCTCTGGAGAATGTACTCTACGGTGCTAACCTGTCCAACATCCTCTCCGCCCACACGCACCCAATTCTCGACCTTCTCGCGTGGTTGCCTTATGGTATCTGCCACTTTGGCGCTCCTCTTGTCTGCACGCTTATCATGTTTGCGTTTAGTGCGCCCGGTACCGCTCCCATTTTTGCCAAATCTCTGGGCTGGATGAACGTCCTGGGAGTGACCATGCAAATCATTTTCCCTTGCACTCCTCCTTGGTACGAGAACGAGCGTGGTCTTGTGCCCGCCGCCTATGGCATGCCTGGCTCCCCTGCCGGTCTTGCCCGTGTCGATAAGATCCTCGGTGTCGACATGTACACTACCAGCTTTACAACCGCCCCTCTTCCATTTGGCGCCTTCCCTTCGATGCACTCGGGTAACGCTGTTCTGGAAGCTCTCTTTATGAGCTACTGCTTCCCTCACCTGCGTCCTCTTTTCATTGCCTACGTTGGCTGGATTTGGTGGGCTACCATGTACCTAAGCCACCACTACGCCATTGATCTAGTTGGTGGAGCTCTTATCGCCCTGGCCATGTTCTACGTTGCTCGCACCCGCTTCCTTCCCCGCCGCCAGGCCGACAAGGCGTGGCGCTGGGACTACGAATACGTTGAGTACGGTGAGCGCCGCAGTGTCTTCGATGAGGAGTTCTCTGCCTACTCTATGGGCATTCTGGGTCCTCACCGCCTCCAAACCGATAGTGATGAGTGGACCGTTGGTAGCAGCTCCGGCGTTACCTCCAGTAGTGGAAGTGTTAGCGGCAGCATGAGCCCCGTGACTGACGATACTCCTCGCCGAAGCACGTTTTCCTTGGAGCTGACGGCAAACGGAACTCCGTGGGATAGCACATACAACACAACAGAAGGAGATATCAACGAGGTTGTTCTCGTACGGTAGTACAGCTTCGTGTTATCTTTGTGTTTATGTTTGACTTTCTCACGTTTGTATTTATAATACTATAATAGTTTTGTGTTTTTTCTTCCTTTCTTTGGTTTCTATTTTGCTGGTCATCTTTCGTTTTTACTCTTCACTACTCTGCTTTACTTGGTTTCGTCACACTCGTTCATACAGCGCGAATTTTCCACGGACACTCAATCTCATTCTCGCATCTACTTGCATAGCGCGGCTGGTTCACGGCTCTATTGTTTCTTTCACAACCTAATGAGACTTACGACACGAATGGTTTTTTTTGGCATTGGAATTGTCATTATATCCTTCTTTTTTACTTTACATCACATCTATCTTTCAATTCGCACACTTTCTTTTTTTATCTACGACTCTCACTACTTTATTCTATCCCACCTATTTATCCACTGTTCAACTGCGATGGTTTTGAACTCTTCTGTGCGTCTGCCTCTAGCCTTGTACAAGAGATTTGTGCGAATGCCGGCCTCCCTCTGGGGACCAGCCTTTCACTGTTTGGTTTTGTTCCACGTTTCAATGTGTGTGCTTGCTGCTTAATGACACGGACTACCAAAAAGTCCGTGTGGTCCTCCTTTATCATTTTTTTTTGGAGGTTTCTGTAGCAGCGCTTACTCACTCCCTTGGTAACTTGAGAACAAAAAATGCACACTATCCTTGGCTCTTTGCTCGACATTTTCAAACATCGATGGGACGATGGCCGATCCTCTGTTACAGGTGCTGTTTCTGCGACTTATCCAGTCTTTCGACCGAATATTTCACATCTTGGAACATAGCTATCTTGCGCGATTTAAATCTATTTTTATATCAATATCCTGACTGAGTTTAAATATATGTTTCTTATTTGGCCAGACTAGGATATACATCGCAATGCAGAGTCGATCTTCGGCATCGAATTACTTCAGTTTAGAACTTTGAGTATACCTATGTTTTCTTCTCCTTCTACTTTCCAACTCTTGACACGAAAACTCTACGACTTAGACTAGCTAGTTGGTCTTGTTTTACTGTATTCCATTCGATTCTACCATTCTGCGAACTTTCTCGTCTCCCTTCCTCCCTCCCATATTCTTTTTTTCTTTGAAGTTTTGGAATGTTGCCAAAGAGTGCAACAAGTAATAATAAGCACATAATCACTCATAGTTTTATACTTTATGTTTTAGCTTTCCTCTATCTATCAATTGTGCGCGTTTGCTCATCATCTCTTGTGCTTGTTTTATTGTGTTTATAATTATTCTATAATGTCTGATGTCTGTCTTGAATAGCAGGACAAAAATTAATGGTCTAATGATTTTTATCTTGTCTCTCATTTAGAGATTTTTATTAAATACGAAACATCAATGTCCAGGATGATAATAACAAAGTAAATGAAATGTTCCTTTTGACTGCTACATTGATGTGCTCTATACTTGACTACATAGGCTTTATTGGTATGTAAATCACAATCTATAAATTGTAAATCTTGGGACCAATGGATGGAATTTGATGCGTTCTGAGTTTATTTTTGGGCATATAATAGGTACTTTCATATAGGCTAACATCATGTATGTATGTAATGTATGTACATACATCATAAGACCCGTGACTAATGGTTTTACTTATATATGAACCTAAACAACAGTATGAAGTCTTTGATAACACTGAAGTTAAGTGAACCTTGGGAGAAAAAAAGAAATATGCAAAAAAACATACAACACCGGGGATTCTCACCATGATACTAGACCGGCGCTTGACAGGTTAACGAGGGGAGAGCGGACGGGATCCTGTGCTTTCTATAAGCTATGGTCGCATGTTAAGATATTCGGTGTTCTTCTTTGATTTCATTAACGAGTGCTGTTACCAAGTCCGATGCAGATCTTTTTGGTAAGGCGCAGGTGTAGTTACCAACAAAGAATCGTCTTCTCACTGACTCGCGGGCCAGTCTGTTGGCTACAATCCTCCCCAGTGCCTTGACCAGCGTACATGATAATGAGATGAGTCTATATAAGGCTGGGTCACTGTAGTCCGTTTTCCCAGGCTTCTTGAGGGCGACCAGGATCGCCGTTGTGAAGCATTGTGAGTGGTAGCTTGTGTTCAGGCAGAGATTGAAGACTGTCCATCTTTGGCGGACGCTAATAGATATATGTGCGGCAACAAGCCACCCGGCGCCATCTTCTTAGTAAGTCAGATAGACGTTAAATATACTCGAAATCAGAACTTAGATCGGAGAGTGTCCGTGCCAGGAGCCGGTGGTCTTCCGGACTAATTATTCTCGATATTTGCCACAACTAAAAAACACGAGGCAACTAATACTGGAGCTACATAGGTCCGATAACAGTTGTGATATATAACTCTCTCAATTTTAATACCTGTCCCTAAAATGCCATTAAGGATACTCAAAATATACGCAAACCCAGGAGATGTTGTCGTGAACATGACATTAGACAACTGCTCCCATCCGGAACATATCGCCATATCCCCGTGAAAGAACATAAGGTGATAAAATTAAAGCCAAGAAGTCAAATCTGAGGACTTTAGCATGAATGGTTTCTTCCTATTTTTCTTCAGAGAAGGCGCTTTCCAAAATGAGATGGCTATATCACCTGATTCCCCGTGAGCTATATCCAATATGATGGTGAAGTCCGAGTTCCCTATCAGAGTACATGCTTGGCTATAGGCAGACGTTGCTTGAATCATTGAGATATTCTCTGTTGCTAGGTCAGGTCTTTTTTCGATAGATTTTTGCTTGCTGATGTGGATTACATGTGATCCAGCTTCGGGCCGTTATCATTACACTATTTGATAATTTATTTTAGGACGGCCCTGGGCTATTCGAGCATCTTTCAAAGTTTCCACCACCTATCCTCTATGTGCAATTGCCCATATAGCCCTCTAAGTTTGATGACTATGCTGTACACAGTGGTGCCATGAAGGAAGTATATATCTGGGGATCTCTATAATATGCTTTGAGAATAGCAGAGTTCCGTCCTGATCTCTAGTGAGATCTGAGGCATTCGAGCTTTGGAGAAAGGCTGCTCTTATTTGCTAATTCGTCTGAGCTAGCTTTATTCGATCAGTCTGTCGACTATCTATTATGAATGTATGCTATCAAAAGCTTTTTGAATGCCAAGGGCCAGCAAAGAGGCGATTTTGCTCTCCCAACTTCGTCTGAAGCTCATTAACAAGGCCTAGCATGAGGTTGAGGCCAATCTCTCGGTCAGAGCGCATAGTAATGTAGTTCCGCCGGGGCAGGCATGCACTTATGGAATTAAGTGTAGATGACTTGACTACAATCCTCTTCAGAGTTTTGGTCATGGTAGGTGGAAGTGATATTAAACATGAAGACGGTTACTGTTCTAGGCTTGCGCAACGAAACTAGCTTATCTATTTTGTAGCAGAATGAATGGTGCCTGGTTGAACCTCATATTATGTCTGAACCTATGGCTGGCCAGCTCATAGTGAATACCTTGTTCATGACTTCGTTAATACAGGTTACAGTATTCCTGATCCGTGGTTTTTGTGTAGAGCTCTTGAGATGTTCGTAAATGGACCCTAGATATTGTTGATCTTGCTCTGAGTCTTTAGTCTCTCAGTGTCTTGTATCCTGCGACCTAATATAGATGTTCTGGAGCATCTGCAGGTTGTATGTCGGCGTGACCTTTAGATTACCATCCTATGGACCGGGAGATCGTGCCTCAATGCTCCTTAACCCCTCCTGATCCCCCGACGCCGACCTCGCGATAGTTGTTTCCTTGAGCACCTTCCTCACACTCCTCACACTCTGGTCTTTTCCTTTGTGTCTCTACCAACCTGCTAGGTGGACAGTGAAGAAACAAGTTTAGCCAGGCCAGCGCTGCTTGTCTTCTCCACTGCTTCCCCCATGCGAAATTTGCTCTTGTTTTCTGTGTTCTTCTTTTTTTAGTTCGGACCTCCATTATGGGGGGATCTTCGAGGACCATTAGGGTTTCTCGACGTCTAACGATCCACATAAAGACGTAAAAGGTTAAATAAATAAATAATAAAGATAAGATTTGATAATAATACTGGAGACTATGTATGTAGATTTTCTATGTTGATAAACGGCCAAACAAAAAACTTGATCAGGCCATTACTGTGAGATAGTACTGGTATAGCTAGCAATACGACATTCGTTATAGGCAGCTAGTGACAGTGTATATTCTAAAAGGCCATTGTACATCAATGCTATTGCAACGATGAAGAGCCTATTGTCTCCTTGTGTAGATGGTGCATATTATTCTGTGATGGGAAACCTTACGGCAAGACTCTGTAGTAAGTACTGAGGGTCTATGCTTCGATTTTTTGGCCTGCCGCTGGGGTTGCTTCGAGGACTTTGAACATCCTCTAGAGACATCATAGCGAAAGGCGAGAAGCTGATGGAAAAAACCAGGATAAACATGTGAATAAAAAGGACTGTGTGGGATGCAATGGTCGCCGACCCGGACCGTCCTGCGTCGTGAAGGAATGCGAAGTTCCGGCGGTTATCGCTGGCGATCCACTTTTATTTGCCATCAAGGCGGGATGGGCTTTTTTGCTTGTTGGGATTGGGCCTTATTTTTTTTTCTCTCTTTTTTCAGATAGATGTACATACGATTGATAGGGCGATGTTGAGACGGCGTCCTTGAAAGCCGGCTACCAGATAATAATTACTTTTCTAGTATGTTTGTGGATTGATAAGGCCTTCGCTTAGTGGGGGGAGGGGAGTCCTTTTGGGGATATAGGAAAACATCAAAAGTAACAGTGCCATTTTCCGGCTGTTAAGACTAGTATGGTAGCAGTAGCTACAGTGATAGCCACAGTGACTAGATATACCATATGTATGTAGATATGCATATCGGGACAAACAGGAATCGATATTGGGGCCCAGATGCAACGGAGATACTCGAACACCACCGCTCTCGGAAGCAGAGATAGCTAGCTGCTTGAGACTAACCAATCGATTTGGTGATGATGAATTTTAACCTTGACTTTTGGTCTCGGTGTTGCAGAAGCGTGCCTGATAAGACATTGACCAGATAGTAGTCCGGACGCCCTTGTACAGATTCGGGTGGCCGACTAGCTAGAACCACTCAGATAATATCCATTAGTCTCTTTCTTCTTATATATATACTTGGAGTAGCGCAGCATAAGAAGCTCGTAGAAGCCACATTCGTTCCCAATAAGCATTCCCTCTTGCGTAAATATCTTCTTTATTTTTATCTTAATATATTTTTTCTCTTCTGCATAGCAATTACTGTCTGTGCAGCTCGACGTTAGAAGGATCCAAATTTTACAAGAATAAGAACAAACTACGACTAAACTTCCTTCCCGTTCTGGCGTCTCAAAAAGCTAAAATATAGCTACAATGCTGACTAAGCTTGTTGCTCCGGCGCTGGCATTGGCCGGTGTAGCCACAGCCGAAACAATATATGGCGTTGCTGTCTTTAGCCGTCACGGCGATCGTGAGAAGCCCAATGCTCTAGCCCATATGTGCCTTGTATTGTGTGCAATTACTGACTATATGCGGTTTTATAGGTTCTGCCAAGCACTATGGCAACCAATATCTGACCAACCTGGGCGCCGAAGAGAACTACCTGATGGGTTCTGCGTACCGTGAGCGTTATCTGCTTTCGACATCTGACACGCAGATTGCCAACATCTCCGAGGACAAGTATGTGTCGTCTCAGATTTACGCCAGCGCACCAGATGCAGCCATCCTGCTGGGAACGGCCAACTACTTCCTTCAGGGTTTGTACCCGCCACTAGACGATACGGATGCCTCGCTGGCAGCCCAGGAGCTGGCCAATGGCACCAACGTCACCTCACCACTCAACGGCTACCAATATGTCACTTTGCATTCTGAGGATGTCGATGCCCCCGACACGGTGTGGATCAAGGGTGATGATGAGTGCCCGGCTCTGGACTCCTCGGCCAATATCTGGACTGAGAGCGCGCTGTATGCCGAGCGTGTGGCTGATACCAAGGACTTCTATGAGAGCATATACGATGCTGTCAGCGAGGTTTATGACTACACATCCGCATCTCAGCTTTCCTTTGCCAAGGCTTACGATATCTTCGATCTGGTCAACACGGCTCGCATCCACAACGTCAGTTCGCCAGCCCTTAACCTGACCGATGATCAGTTCGCCCAGCTGCGTACCCTGGCCGATCAAGCCGAGTTCAATGCCAACTTCAACTCGAGCAACTCTGACTCAACCATTCACGCCCAGACTCTGGCATCGGCCTTCGTGACTCAGTTGAACACCACTGTTACTGGCAAGGCCAAGCTTAAGTTCTCGCTCTTCACTGGAAGCTACAACACTATGCTGGCCTTCTTCGGCCTGGTACAGCTGACTGAAGCTTCGCAAGAATTCTACGGTCTCCCTGACTATGCCTCAACCATGGGCTTTGAGCTATTCACCGAGGAAAACACCACTACCTTCCCCTCGGACGTTGACAATGACCTGCGTGTCCGCTTCCTGTTCCGCAATGGTACCTCGGGTACACTGACGGCCTTTCCACTATTTGGCACCGGCGAGGATAGTCTGACCTGGTCCGACTTTACCAGCCGCATGCTTAGCGTGTCTATCACGAGTGCCAAGGAGTGGTGTAATGTATGTGGTAGCTCCAAGATCTTCTGTCTTGGCTACGATGAGGCTGATGATCTGGCCTCAGCGTCCTCTTCGTCTTCGTCAAGCAAGTCAAGCATGTCTAACGCAGTTGCCGGCGTCATTGGTGCCATGGTAACTCTGGGCGTGTTTGCTATGGCGGGCATTGTAGCGTTCTTCTTGTTCCGGGGCAAGCAGGCTAAGAGAGCTCCTAGTCCCGACGGCAGCAGCCCCCGTGAGTCTATCATTGAGAAGTCTCACGTGAGCTCCATCAGCAGCCAGGTGTAAGCGTATATAAAAGAATGTTATTGTTAAAAAGAGAAAATGACATCTCAAAATCACGAGTGTAATGATAATAGTGGAGAGATGGAATAAAACGTTGTGATCTATCGATATAGTAACTAATAATTTAACAAATGTACTCTAGGTAGAACGGTTCGGCTAATCAAAAATAAAAAAACATAGCTCAGTTGAAAACACAAGGTATTACTAATATTCAATGAGCACGTAATATTGTCATTAATACTATACATCACCTCTATTTAAACCCACTCCATATACCGGCCATTGACTAAAAAATAGATATCCGTTGCCCTAAGAAAACCATAATGCAAACCAACAAACTTGGATACCAGACTAAAAAGTCTTTGAGCAATCCAAACCCAGCAAAAGCTGTAATCCGAATAATAATAAAAAAACAAGCTTGACTAAAAACAAACAAGCAAAAAAGGAAAGTATATCATGACAAGAGCAGGAAAGAAAATGAAGTGTCTAGAAGATGACGGAAAGCTTCCAGCCACGTGCAATAACACGGGCTGCGACCACGAGGAATACAGAGCCGCCATAAACTGCGGACGTGAAAACAATCAAGCCCCAGTATTCACCATTATCGGCTTGCTTAATGGTGCCGCCAATGGGGACACCAATGAGGGGACTGTGGAGATATTTGTCAGTAGATGGAACCTTGGGAGATAAGAAACGGAAGAAGGACGACGGGATATCGAAGGTGGTGGGAGAATAACTTATAGAGAAGCTTACCCGAGGCTCACAACTGTGTACAGAGTTGAGTAGTAACGGCCGTATTCTTCAGTCCGACAGAGCTGCCCAACACAGACTGGAACCAAACTGATATTGCTACCGCTAGCGAAGCCAAAGATGGCCGAGAACACAACCATGACGACTTTGCTACCATCAGCAGGTAGCCATAGAGCCAGACACGAAAGCATGCAGACACCAATACAGAATGCTAGAGTATTAAAGCGCCCAACGGAGTCCGCTGCGAACCCAGCCAAGGCGCGGCCGAAGAAGGAGCCGCCGTTCAGGATGGAGATTAGCTGGTACGAGAACGCTGTACTGAAGCCCATATCGACACCATAACTACTGATGTAAGTGATGGGTACGAATAGGGATAGTTCCATGAGCGTGACGGACAAAGTCAGTAGCAAGAACGGAATCTGACGGAAAATGCGCATGTCGGGCCAAACGTTGGAATCAGGCAGTGGCGGCAGACGCGAGCGAACGAGAAGGTTGGCGAAGATAGAGAGGCCAATGATGATGAAGCCTAGCACACGAATGGACCAGGCAAAGCCGATCTGTGGGATTAGATGCCGCAGCATCAGTGGGAAGGCTACACCACCGACAGAGCCGCCAGTGGCTGCGATGCCAGTGGCAAGGCCACGGCGGCGTAGGAACCAATGGCCGGGAGCGGCAAAGGAGGGCGTGAAGACGACAGAGGTTCCAATACCTGTGAGCAGACTGAAGGCAAGAATGAAGTGCCAGTACTCTAATTATGTGTTAGTGAGTAATTCATGTGAGAGTGAGTTGAACAATAAGCGAAAGCTGAAGACAAGGAAAAGAATGAAACACTTACCGGTTGCTAAGCTTGTCATCATGACACCCAGAGACAACAAGATGCTGCCAATGAGCATCATCCAGCGTGGTCCATACAGATCAAACACAGGGCCACAAAGAACGCCGCCAGCCATGCTAATGAACAGGTAAATACTGAAGATCCAGCCCACGGTTCCATCACTCATGTCCGTCAAGATATGCTCGCCGACATACAAGTGCAGCACACCAATGGTATTCATCAAGCCAAAGCACGATGTAGTGCCGCAGAACGAACCCAAAACAACTGACCAGGCTGCTAGGCCGCCTTCTGGGAAGTTATTGGGATCGGTGCGCTGCCTTGTTAGCTCCTCAAGAGCTTCTTGCTTAGCTGCTTCTTGTGGGTCAGCGATGGTGGTCGAGATAATCTTCTCAAGATATGGCTCTGAATATGGCTCCATGCCGGCCGCATGGTGAATAGGGTCAGGGTCACGGATATCCATTGGTACGATATAGGGGGGTGGCAGATACAAGAAGCTAGAAGACAAAACGAGACTTGAGAATAGCAAAGAGTAAAGGAAAAAAAGTGTATTTTGATGTAGAGGTAGTAGTCTCTCTAACTATTATGTGTGATATAGGTAGTTGATATGCTTTTTCCGGTTGATAATATCAAGAACTATCCAATATCAGGGAGAGAGGACGTCGTTTGTTTTATATCAAAGCTTCAGATTCTTCGAGTTTTGCGCGGACCCCACAGGCCCGGCATCGCCAGATCAGAAAATACCCAACAGGGTTTAAGGAAAAATAATTAATAATAATTGAAAGTTTAATGGTTCCTCTCGCCCTCCAAATTTTTTTTAGCTTGATGGATTCTTTCGGCTACAAGTCCAGGCCGATCCTTTGTTCGTTGCTCTTGAAATGGTTGCCCATTCTTCTTGTATACAGTATGTCAAGACTCTTGTTTGGCATATCATTATTGCTACAGCTCCATATCCGACTATATCCATGACTTGGTCGGGACAACTTGCCTCACTATAGTTTGTATTGCTATTGTATTGGAGAAGATAGATTAGAAATGTCTCTACAACCACATTGCCGGTCTCGAGCCTGCTCGGTCACAGCGGCTCGATCGAAGTTGAGAAGACAAGAGAACGGCTTAAAGCTTAAGCTACAAGGAACAAAGAGTAGCTTAACTCGCGCGTAACTCGCCCGTCTAGGCACCAATGGCGAGAAACTGCCATAGCACGTCGGATTTGTGAGATATCTCATGATCACACCTTTCGGCAGGCAATTCGAAGCGACATATCAGTGTGATAGTACTTCGAAGTCAGTTATATTTGTCATGGACGTCTTCATATATTCCCACATATCAAATTACCATGTATGAGTTGGCTGAGCTGCCCAGAAAAAGCGGTTACAAGCGCTACAGAATGCATGTATTCCCGGCCTTTCAAGCCACATGGCAAGCTTTCAATAATACAAGGATAAAGACGCTATGCCTAGGGGAAAACTTTCCTCTAGTTCTTCTTTCTGTAAGTTTTTTGTTCTATCCGCTTAGGCTTTAAAAAAGAAAAAGAAAAAGAAAAAAAAAGCTATGGTATAGTAATTACTCAACATAGAACTTTCACTTGAAGTCTTGGGATAATTTTGGTTCCTTCTTGTATGAGGGGAAGTTGCCGGGTTGTTTCCTATTTGGGCAAACTACTCTTGCCGTTTTAGTTTCTTCCTCTTTTTGTTTATTAGTTCCATTAGCCAAAGAAGACTCATACTTTTTTTCCCATGTAGGACTGTAAACTTAGACATTCCTTCCAAAGAATTTGATGTTACAGGAAGGTACGCGAATTCACCGCTCTGATTTAGGATTATAGACCCATATTAGTCTAATGTTAAACCCTAACCCCTGATTCTATTACTACAAGCCATTCGATTCTGTTGATTCAAGTCTCAGCGCTTTTCATCGTGAAGAAGGGGATATGTTCAGTAATAGATAGAGATATCTCATAACCTCGTACATATGCGCAACGCTTCAGATTTGACTAGCTCGCTTAGATGCATTTGGTTCTGGCATCTTAGTCCATAAGCAGCAAGCATGGAGTATCGCACCGGGATCTTAGTCCCTGCGATATCGGTGTAGTATTCTAACCACTGTGCTCTTCTTCGTCTGTTTATCGTGTTGCTACCGTTTTGCTGGCTGTAACTGCATGTCTCGAGCCGAGAATCCAACTCCAATTTAAAGGTGTTTTTCTTCTATCAGCTAAGTATACTCCTCCCCCTCTGACTTTGAGATATCTTTATATTGTACAGTGTGTGGCTCTCCAGCATTACATTCCATATTCCTCTGTTATTATATGGCCCGTCGGATCAGCAGACAGTGATTTATCTTCATTTGTTATCTTTTTCCGAGGCTGGCCGTTCTTTATTGTTTATTCTTCTCGCTGATCTATACTATAGGTAAACAACATATAATAAATATACTCATTTTTAGGCTGGTACGACCAAGTCCCTAGCGTCAGACCAGCTTCGGGAACCCGTGATGCATTACTGGGTTTCTTATAAAGGGCGTATTATGGAGAAATATGCCAACGTGCGTTTTTATATTAGTCGGTCTGTGGTTGTGACCAGGGCGTTGTTTCCTTCTCTGCTGGGGCTCCTTCGTTCGGCGCTTTTGTTTTTTGTTTTTGATGCTGTCGCTGACGAACTAAGATCAACCAAGGGACGAGACTGTTTGTTGTTCTATCTGCCTTGCTGACACCTCCTTGTCAAACCGTTGTTTTCTTAGACAGCTCTGTCCAGATCAACGTTCCACGGGTATAAATGCTTGAAACTTTCTTCTTATCTTGTTGTCCCTCTACCGGTAGATCTAGCTTTACATCGGCATGTTTGTGGAGAATATCTAGCCACCGGTGCTGTTAGTGAACCAAGAGATATAGAAATGAAAACAATAAATTACATCATAATTCATAGTATATGATTGTCATCTCACTTATTGGTGATATGCAATTCGCGATCAACGTCGAATATCCTGTTCTTGGCTGCTTCTTGTCATCTCTTATGTTACCCTTAGTCATTGGTATTGGATACTGAATATTATCTATCTTCTGGGATCTGGTAGGTTTGAACCGTCTGATGACTAGCAAATAACAACACTTGCATCTATATTAGGCATGATGAACGGCTTACCTTTCAATTCTCATTCTATAGACTGATAAGTCATGTTTTCCCAAAAAGGCTATAGATGCAAGTAACTAGTTAGACTGAACAAAAAATGCTCTTTCAAATCCCTGCCGAATTTTGGAGTCTAGACCTTTTTTCTCTTTAACCTCCAATTCTTGCTTTGCGGCTCCTTTTTTTTTCTTTTCTCTCTACTTACATATATAGTTATCTGAAATAAGCCAACAAGAATTAACGCATATCAAAGGCATGCAGCCCCATCGGTAACTACGCGCCAACTTATACCTGATCATCAATAGGATAACTGGCCTGTCTTCGAGTCACACGGATATATATGTATAATACTTTGCTTGTGTTAATTAGCAAGCGAGCAGAGCACCTAAACATGGGAAAGAAAAAAGAGAAAGAAGACGCTGCACATGCTAGTCCTGGATATTGCATACACTATGAAGGCCACTGTCTGTATACAAACTAGCAAAAGAAAGGTACTTGCATCACTCGTGCATGCAATATATTGCACGACACCGCCTCAACTAGTCATCAAACGCCCAAAAATTTAACGACCTAGGATGAAACAGACGTGATATTCTGGCTGAAGCACCTCATGGAACAGACAGCTCAGCTTCAGCAATACTCCAACTTATGTTGTATCGTGACCACATGCCGATATTTTACACCTGTGTGTCATCCATGCTGCATCTGAAGCGCCATATGCAATATCGTCACATGCATCTAGACACGGACGACAAAAGATGAGAAATAGGCAAAGAAAGGGCGAGGAAAGATAAGTGAATTGGTTATCTTCTACATAATAAGAGCATGTAAGGTATTATTGATTTGCTGCCGGTAACGGCTGCATCTGCATACACATTCCATACTGCACGAGGCAAAATAAAGCAAAGGTCCCCAACAGGTTTCACTACAGCAATCATAGTCTGATAACCTGCTTATGATATCTGGCTTCACATGGTGAGTAGATATTTATGAAATCAATATAATTGCTGTCTTTTTTTCACTACATACGCGATTTCCATCATTATCACTCCTGACCAACAGTTGCAACTACTATCATCACAGCCATAGTGATGGTGACAGTATCGGCCATAGATTAGCAAGGGACGTCCGTTTTGGGGAAGTATAGCCTAATCCTTGGACGGGACCGGGCCGGTGTCTAAAAGACGGCTTAGCTTAGTGGACATGGTAAGTGTTCGTATTTAGTAGTATGTCTAGCAGAACCCAAGGGTGTGGTCACAACAAAGAAAGGTGTGGGGTGACTCCGAAAACAAAATGGCATGGCAAAGAATCAACAACAGATATTATCTAAGCGACCTAAACGATAGCCGGAAAGTATATGTGTATGTATACTCGCCGATACCGAATCAAGTAAAAAGATAAAGGGAGTATTGATATCCAACATAATTTATACAACTACCCTTCCTATTCCACCACTTTGAAGCAGTTCTTCCTTCCTTGGCGTTTCCATGGGATCTGCAGCTTAAGTTTACAGGTTAGATGTGAGATATATGGCTATACTCGTCATGCCAAACAGACCTACAATGCACATGTTTCCCTGAATGGCTACCGACGGCCTAGCTTATCTTTTTGCCATGCATTTCCACTAGCGACATGAATGCAGCAAGGTCTCTATCTACAACATCATGTAGCATCACGAGATGCCTTCTAAGAGACATAGCTACTACTACAACGTCCTTTCACCTCCAGCTAAGATTACAGCTAGAATGCAATGCAATGTACAAGTAACCTATATCCTATAATTTTCCTTCTCCAATTCATATAACATACAAGTCAAGAGAACGACGGCTCGGCTAGCCAGTCTTCAACGAGATATATTTTTACATTGCATCTCCTAACATGCGTTGATACTGAAATTGATTACACACATCGTTGACTCAATATCACTTTCAATCGATGGTTTTGTCTATGAGGTGTGTTCCGCAAAGGTTCCATATATCATCAGACCCATGATTCCAACGATGGAAGGGGCTCGTCGGGCCTATGCAACCAGGTCTGGAATCTTGTCGACAACAAGACATCAAAGTACACCATCTTCACGATCCTGCTATGCATCATGAGACCTCCAGACTTTTTTCTGCTAGGTACTGTGTCCAGTCTAGCTATATCGATGAGTATCAGTATTGTATATGCACGGCATGTTTATTCGATACTACTTTAAGCCATTTGTATATCCGCTTATTCGATTAACCAACTACTCAATGGTTATGATGTATGCGATTAGAAATATGCCAATAAGTGGAACTTTAACACACGCATACTAGTCAATAATGGATAGAATAAACATCCAAACAGATCAACATGCAGATATATAGATCATTATCGAGCTACAGATATTCTGTAGAGGTATGTTGTAATAAGTAATAAACAATTTCGTACGCATACATAGTATCTCATAAACTGCATATATCTATAGTGATATTGTAAGCGGTGTAGACTTGACTTCGTGTGACAGAAAGATATGATATCAATAGACAAGCTGTCTTGTGCCACAACATTGCAATAGACATAATAGAAGATAGCCATTATATTGCTTGGAATTAATCGTGCTAAAAAAAACGAGAGTTGCATTATCCGATGATAATAATGTTGGATAAAGAAGCGAATTCAAAAAGCATATCCGACAACGACAGGATTCGAACCTGTGAGGACGAATCCATATGATTTCTAGTCATACCCTTTAACCACTCAGGCACGTTGCCAATTCATATGTTATTGGTTACTAAATGTGCATTATATTGACGCTGCCGGAAGTCGGAGTCTCGGCGTCTTGAGGTATACTTTATGTAGTTAAGTCAAGTCAAGGGTTTAGCCATTGAGTGTGTCTAAGCGGAGGACTTTAAATATCTGTCCGGTAACCAATCCGACGTCGTATGATCTTAGTGATCTAGGTAGACGTTAAATATAATCAAGTCGACTTTAGTCAGAGTGTGGGTTATTTGCGTGAGGATGAGAGTGCTGGAGCGGAGTGTGTGATTACGGAAGAAGTCAATACAAGATTTTGGTCCTGAATAGATAGATGACAGTGGCCGATGCGTAGGCTTTGAGTGCTTTCGAAGCGGCAAAGCGGACTATCTTGTGTAGTTTATACGGCACCGGAGATATCTGGCTTTGTCTAGACAACTAAGGATTAGTGAGCCGTATATGTATCACATTCATTAAGAACAACACTTCAGAGTGCATCACTAACAACTTAAAATGAACTACGTGCTAAAGATTTCAAGCCATATAGGTTTAAGTAGCAATACGCTAGCTAACTCAGAAAGAAAACTAAGATATTAATATCCGACAACACAACCCCACGTCATCAGTCTTACGGAGTACGAAAATGGAGACGAAGCCGTGTATTTTTTAATATGAAGAATGACAGCAAAAGCAAAAAAAAGATACCGTTTGCTAGGAGCTAGTGTCCGTTTCGAGCTTCTCTTCAATATCACACTTCAAAAGTCTTGCCAAGATTGAGACGGGCTACGTTCTAGTGACCACAACACGAGATGGCTACTTTAACAAATGTCATAACCAATGGAAACACAACAGTCCGCGTGGATAAGGCCTATAGCCAGTCCACAGAAGGTGATTACTAGTAGGCTTATAAGATACAACTTACACCATGAAGTCAAACGTTTACGGGAAAAGCTTCTCAAAATCATAAAAGCAACAAGCCATGTTGCTAAAGTGTTACACTATGATCTCAAGCTCACAAGATGTGCGGTTAGTCATATCAGTTGGAGTCAGTGGATTTCTACGAGAAATCTTTTGGGGGGAGGTGCTTCTCCCTATCATCAGCCAATGGAGAGGGAAAATGGAAAATGAAGCAATATTTGTATCCAGGAGAGAGGACAAAGTCACTCGTACGATTGCCGAAGTCAAAGTCGTACAGTCGTTGACATTATGATACCATAAACCGAGACCGATCGTGATAGAGCAATTTGCAAATGTCTAGCTTCTGCTTTTGGCGGATAATAATGATGATCAACTCGTTTAGTTGTGAAATTATCCAAGTACATATTCTGACTAAGAGGCCGAGTTTTTTAGTACCAATTTTCTTCGATTCTGTGGTCCTGGCCTGCTCAGAATTGTTTAGTGTCCGTTCTTTTCACGATAACATCTCGATTTCCTCAAACATATGAGAAAACAAGAGGAAGCTAAAAGAAATGTGGCAGAGAGTATTGCTTGATCATTTACTCCGCCTTCTAATATGCTAATGCCAGGCCTTCCTACCGTTCATAGACATGAGAACTTTTATTAAGCAATGAAGCGTTCACTTTGAGGCCATAGCCATTAATAGATCTAATAATGCTCTCTATCTTTGCCTTTATTATAGTAATCGTATACCATGATAGTGTCCGTGTTTCTCGTAATAGCCTCTAATATCTCTATACCCTGGGTATTATAGGAATATTTCTTTGTATGTCCCATGGCCGTCCGGGTACTTGACGCTACATTAGGCTATATTGATCGTCCTTCAGATAGATATTTGAAGCCATCTGTTTGACATTCCGATATTTTATGCGTGCTCGGGATTAAACACCACCTCCTCCATTAAGGACTAGTGGCACTTTGCTAAGAGCATACAAGATGCCAGATTAGTCGCCAGACGGGGATCTTGTCCCTTTCAGACGGCCTATTCCAAGCCTTGACTTGGCTTGACCATATTTCACGTCTGTCTGAATCACTGAGATTATACGACGCTGGATTGGATACCGGTCAGAAATTTAAGTCCTCCACTTGGAGAAACTCAATGGCTTCTATATGTCCTACACGGCGCGGCCTTGATTGAATTATATTTAACGTCTACCTAAATCACTAGGATCATACAACGCCGGATTGGATACCGGACAGATATCTAAAGTCCTCCGCTAGACAAACTCAATAGCTTTGTATGTAAACAACACCGTCCCCTAGTCCCCAGGAACTAGTAGTCTATACCTTTACTAAGAGCAACAAAAACAAACACAAAAAAAAAGCAAAACAATGCCTCTACAAAACCATTCCCTAAATAATAGACCCACAACACGGCGCGGCCTATTCCGGGCCAACTTCCGGTGAAGCTTCGTAAGCCCACATAAGATAGCATCACCAACGATTACTTGGGGCAATGGCGCAGTTGGGAGCGCGTTAGACTGAAGCTCAACTTCAGTGGTTTCTGTTATCTAAAGGTCACCGGTTCAATCCCGGTTTGCCCCAGTCCGTCCAAGATCCTCTTGGGCCGTATCTCCGGTCTTGTGGTCTAGTGGTATGATTCTCGCTTAGGGTTAACCCTGAAGCATTGCCTGCGAGAGGTCCCGTGTTCGATCCACGGCAAGACCCCGGATTACCTTTTTGCATCCATTTACAGCTTCGGATACAAAGCCAAAGACTCATAGTATCCAAAGGTTTCATATATATTATCATACCTTGATGTAGCCTAAGCTAGATCGCAAGAAATCTTCGTGGTAATAGACATGATAGCCTATATAAATCTGTAGCTTAAAAAAAATAGAGCTTGTATATAGCTAGCACCCCTTTATTTCAGAGTTTCTCGTACGGTGAGACAACCACGATCTTGTGTCACCTCAACATGATTGTGTAAACTACCTCCGTAAATCGTCTAGATTATGTTAAATAAATCGTGCAAAGACAGCTTATTGCTCTATACAGTACATATATATATCCTAACTTACACATGATCAATGTTTTATAGTTTCCCTATGTACCAGCCAGTTTGTCTTACTTCAGATGGCGCCTTCAGGTGAATTCTTCAAAATCAACGGCTATAGCTCGTTAGTATCGAGATACTAATATCCTTCAACGGTAGCTTCTAGAATAGCCATATATAATTTCAAGTTTCAGTCAGGTTTTTGGTGATCAGATATCTGGTCCCAATGTAAGCAAGCCTATTGAGCCAATCTATCCCACTCAGTAAACTAAAATGAACGCTATATCAAACCAACATTGCCTTCTCTCTGAGCCTTCTTATGTATAACATAACGATACAGATTCAGCTGCGGTCCAATCCGGTACGGAGATCAGCCTTTATGGCAACTTAGCCCAGGTTTATATGCCCTATTTCATACCATATATGGATAACCCAGTATCTAGTGTCCATATTGAGGCTTGGTCAAAAACTACAGTTACGGAGAGTTTAGTCCAGCTATAATCAATATATCTCTGATTTTCTTGTAGCAAATAGTTTGGCTTATAATGCATTCAATCCATCTCCAGGTAGCTATCACCAAACGTTATGCCAGGCCTGCCGTTTTGTTTATGAATCCGTCAATCAATATTCAGTGTGGCGTTGATCTAGCTATGCACTTGAAATTAGGGATAGCTATAGGCAATCAAAAGCAACAGAAAGCCATATACACTTCATGGAATTGTCACATTATGCATCATACAGGGTGTTAATCAGCCAGTCAATTTGCTTTTCGGCGTGTGGGCAGTACTTTTCATGCAGCCACTCGGTGATGGTGAAACGAAACCGTTGATAGATCACATAACACTAATTTATATATTATACTAGTTATGTTGGTTTTTACTTGAATATATACTAGCGATGCAGACAGCAAAAGAAAATATACATCAGCTTCTACTAGTTATCCAGCTTTTTAATTGTTTTCTCTTTAGGCTTACAATACATATATATCTCCTTTGCCCTGCGTGGGTGATAAGTTAGATACAGCCCAGACTAGGCCAAAGAAAGAGACCGCATTCGAATACATGGCTGACTGGCTTTGCTCTAGTTGTTGCATGAAACACTAAGATTAAGATGCAAGGCTTAGGAAGAAAAATAGCCAACAACCTAGTCAGTCAGACATCCGAAGATATGATATAACAAAAAGAAAACCGAAGCAAATCAATGGATAGTCTTTTCCGTGTATGAATAGCAATAGAAAACGGGTTAGTCGCTCCTCCCCCTTTTTTCTAATACTATCTATCAACTTTTTTGTTCGGCTAGCTAGACATGGTATATATTAGAGCCCATTATCGACCTTTCAGAAATCTACAGTGTATATTCAAGAGGCTGTCATATGTTAACGCATTTTCTGTGTTTTTGAAATATTTTAGGCGCAGACTATTGGACTCGTCACTGATATGGTATTTTCTTTTTCATGTCTCCCATAGCCTAATCTGCCATTCAGACCCGCGAGTCAATAAATCCAAAGAACTGAAGAAAAAAAGATCAGCATCATGTAAATTTATAACACAAGTGAAAATTTTCTTTTCGAAGAGAAAAGTCATACTCTACCAACAATATAGACAAAGGGGGCACGCGCCTTCATTACTATGAAGTCAAGCTAAATACAGATAGAATCTCTTCGTGTAGCGTTATTTGTGTGTGATTTACAACACTGTAGCGGCGTTCTTTTCGCTATACTACTGAATGCTTGCGTATAGATTGCTGATCCCGCATAGGAAAGCAAGGATAGAGAAGGAAGAGAGTCAGTCGGCCGGAATGTCTCCAATTTTTACAAGTTCGTTACAATTCTTCGTCGATAGAGGCTTTGAGCTGCTGTTTTGCCTCACTGCTGGTTGTCGGGTGATACATGAAGGAAGATAGGAGATGGGAGTGCATCTGCCATTGGATGTATCAGGATACATCGTGTGTGTCATGTTCATGTATGTACAGTATGCTTATATCAATATCACAGGTCAGTCGCTGCATACAACTATACCTATAACATACATCACACCACTTGGTAAACGCTTGTTGGGTCACCAGTCGAGCTCATAGTTACTGTTACAATGCTATTGATGCTGCTAAGAAACTAGTCAAGTCTAACTTGGCTTTAGGCCCAATTCCGACGGTTTAGAAAATGAAGCACAGTGTTGCATCCCCGAGCAGTGAGAAGGCGACGTATAGGATAGTCGGTAATTCAGTTGCCACTACCACCAAGTTCTTTCTATACAGCTATATGCCTCTATCTGCTACTCGTTTAAAACAACAGGATGGTACCTGATAGGAGATCCCTCTCTCGAATTACGGACTATAGACGGCGGCGGGCGAGAGCGGAGCGGGGTGGACGGGACGTTCAGTGGTATCAAGGAAACCATGCTTTCTTGCATCATACTGGCTCAAGTGGTGGTATTTACTACTGTATATTTGACTTATGCAGTAGAAACTATGGCAATGTGATACAAGTAGACAGCCCGAGAAAAAGCCCATAGTCAATAGCGTTGATCCCAATGTTCTTTCATTTTTAGAATGATGTGGTAATGTCAGTATCAATAGTGCAAAAAAATCCTGTCAAAGATGTCGTCAGACTTAGTGCATTATCTAACTAGTGGCTCGTAAAATAGACAAAACTACATATATTAAAGGAGACCGACGTCAGCAACACGATATCTTGCGCGGGGTACAAGAGATTGATTATTCTCAGAGAATGTAATGAAAAAAAAGGGACGCCTCACAGCAATTACGAATACAGGAGAAATCATACAATGTGTAATGTGAGCTTGCTACATAACTACTATTAGTTATGCATAGTGATACTAGAAGCTGTCCAAGCTATTCCTGCAGACTAACAAGCAGTCCTTAAAATAAGGCATAAAATTGATGAGTTGGCATCTGTACAAAATCAAGATCCTAACCGTCACTAAAGAAAATAGTTGGATAATTTCTAAATTATGAATAGAGCTTTCAAAAAAAAAAAAAAGCTCTAACTAGTGCCCAAGTTATATACATTTTCAGCCTCAAATTAGACATAACAGGGCTTTTCTTTCTTTTTTCCTACTTCGGGCCGTTTCCTATCCCGTTCCTCTTATTTCTACATGAAGACATACAGGTAATTCCAAAAAGGAGGACTTGAAGGAATGGTTTTTGCGAAGTGATGACTTACACGAATTCTTCTCTGTCTTTTCTTTACTCTAAGCGTCCGTTTTTTATCTCTTCTTGTAAGCAATCAATGCGGCCAGCCGATAAACTTCCCAAGAGGCGGCTTCGAATCGATGGTACAAATTTGGTCTAGCCTGGCTCGTGTATCTTCGAGAGCCTTTCTTTAGCATAGCCGTTATCAGTATTAAAACAAGGCTTCATTCCCTCAAAAAGACGAGTACGTACAACTGTTAGTATGTGCTGGCATTTTTTTTACAATTAGACAGAGAAAGAGCTGGCTTTTAGGCTGTGATATCTGAGTCATAAAATAGCAGTATTAAGGCTATAGGATAGCCATGAGAACCCTTCCTTCACTAGTATTCCAGTGTTCTCTTGAGGGCTATTAACCCCCCTGTCGTTTTATCCTTCTCGGGCCTCTACTATCAGTGGCTATGAGACTCTACGGCCGCTAATATGCTTAGCCAACACACGTTCCATAGAGGCTATTATACCTCTGATAGTAGATATTATACCAGATCCATGTATAGTGTACTCTGTATAGTAGACTCGGGCATCTCTACGTACGCCTACTCCTAATAATAATAATAAATGCCCAAAATGACACCCGTTCTATCAGGCAACAATAAGTAGCATTTAACAATGCTACTTATTAGCCATTCGTCCTATTGTCTGCTGTATCGTTTTCTTATTCGTCGCCTCAGTTTGAATAAAAAGAGGAAGAGAAAAGAAAGAGTAAGTAGCCACTAATATAACATCTCTGATCCTCCCCTTGACACCACCTCAGGCTTGTTTAGCTACTTTCATATGGAAGCCAGAGTCATTTATAGAACATACCAGTAACACAATGCTATACTACTACAGCTGTACTAATAAATGTAACTCCTAGTGCCGACGGGTGCTTGCCTAGGACAAACAGAATCAAGACTCCCTCCTCCCCCGCCTGCACACGTGTCACTCCCGAAAAAAAACAAGGCCTCACCGTCTTCCTATCCTAGTCTATTTTTGCTACCATCTCTTTCTATCTCTTTCTTTCATCATAACTTTGGGTATAATATCCATGACTTATCCTACTATATCATACAATTGATATGGATGATCCCTTACATTCACAATAACCAAGCGGGCAAAGGCTCTAAATAAGTACATAATGGCATTGCTATCCGAGCTATCATCACCACAGATGTTTTCGATATCAATAGCCCTGTAAAGCCAGTCGATATCTCCATCCATTTGCCTAGGCAGGCCTTTGCCTTCAATTAATAAAGAACCTTGTAGCACATACACATAGGCAGTGAGAGCATAAGTAGGAGAGGCACAAAAGAGCACTTACAGGTTTGCCTCTATCTTGTCCTGCACAAACAAATAACCCGCCGTGGCACATGCCTTTATATATATGTGTGTGTTTTGTGAAATAAATATAGTAGATTGTATATGTGTTACACTGTACAGACTGTCTTTCAAGCACCTAATCCAGTATTTCCTTCTTCTTTTTCCTGTTTGTTACGGAAACACGTACATAGGTACTGTGCCAGTCTTTAGATATAGAGATATTACATAACATGCCATTCACAGCGTCAGCACCTTCGCAGAGGGTTTCACGCCCATATTGTCAAGTAAGCAAGTGTTACATGGAACTTTGCAGCAGTGATCCCAATATCGCTATAGATGCGTTGTAGCTCCATACCTTGACGTCTCAAGGAATAGATAGGACTCTCTCTTCTTCATGTTTTTCATCTCACAGCATATACATATATCAACTTATTACTCGCGCCCTTGATAAGTTGAGTGGAAAGGAGCCAGAGCAATATCATACCATGTCTGTTTCGTAACATGCTGGGAATATTTGTAGTTTACTTAAGTAGTGCAAGGCCAGTTCGACTGGTCGCCATAATCATTGCTCTGAAATTTTGATCTAGATACCACCATCATCCAAACGGTGAGTCTTATTTCAAAGTAATACCAACCAAATTTCTCAACTCAAGTCAACTATACCCAAAACCAGCTAAGGACTTGACCAAAAAAGAAAAGGGACATCAGGAGAATCCAAAGAAGACAAAACCCAACGTATACAAGCAGTGTTGCATCCCAAACTCTCAAAGTAAAACTTAACTAGTTACACGTACTTTTACCTATTTTTATTTGTAGATACATAGATGCCCAAGGTTCTAGTGTTCCTCCACAGCGCATGAAGCTTGAGCTACCCTGCATTTTCAATGCGCAGCTTATTTGCATGCTTAACTACGGCTATAGTAGACATTTTCTACCTCGAAATGGCTCTATTTTGTCGCTTGCATCTGCTTGCTAGCCAATGATATGAAATCACATTCAAGAAGATGATGTAGGCTTATTATTGCGTTGGCTTCTTATCCTCCCATTCTTCCATGCGTTCTCGATGAGCGGCCACAAGCACATGTGGACCAACTGACTTCTCGAAGACAGGACGTTGTTGATTTTCCCTAAGGTACTGCGCTTACATAGACTATTTCTACTAGGGTGGTAGGCTAGACTGCTGTACTTCCAACGCTATCAGGTACATATTAGGCTTATAGCAGGCTGCTCTACCTCTCTCTACCAGTCTAACCCTCAAGTGCCAACTACAGCCTAAGCTGTCAACAACGCTAAGATCACGAGCTGTCAAACCAGCAATTTACAATAGCTTCTATTCTCGTGGCACCTGCATCGCACCATAGTAGTTCTTGATATTATCTTAACTACCAATAATTACTTATTGCCGTTGATATCACTTATATATCACATAGCAAATACTAAGCTATCAGAAAAACCCACTTGTCACCTGCACTATAAATGCAGATGCATCACAGTGAGAGAAGAACGCAACTTAGAAGCATCTATATGCACTCCTTCAAGCCTATTGTCTTGCAGCTTTGTGCTTTAGCGGACACGAGGTTTTCTTCCAGAGCCTACAACTGCTCGTCGCCCTATACTCCCCTCAACTAGACTGTGCAAGTATACCTGTACGTATTTACATAGTTGTATAATAGCTACAGATGCTGAAAGGCACTTGCCGTCTCTCAAGCTACAAAGCCACCTCTAGTTTCAATACTCTAGGCCTAGTCGGTTGATTAGGTTTGATGAGGCGGACGGAAGGACAACCAAGGAGTTTTCTATGGTTTAAAAGTAGCCCCCAAACCTAAGCACCAAATCAATAAAAGGATATGTGAGATACAGAAAATAAGAAAAATAGATACATCACGGCCAAATACGAGGATGGATGAATGAGGGGAGAGGGGCGTCCGACCATAAAGACTTTTACTTTATTCTAACACTGGCCATCTTTGGGGGAGAAAAGTTGGATTTTCCGGAGACAAGAGGAATAAAGCTGCCGCTTGAATACGAGATGGCACATGCTACATAGTACACGAAAAGATGCAAAAGGCTGATTCCTCGACTCGACACTGTCATAGCGGTGCTGGATACTGTAATTCTCGGGCCTTGTAGGGCACCAGCCACTGTGTACCGAGAACGCACGGCGCTTTATTTCTCTTTGTTATGTTCTTGCTCGTGGCTATTCAAGGTGCCGAAGCTATTCGTGAACCTTTTCGATCAACCTAATCGTTCAGACACAGAAATAGCGGAAGCTAGAAAGAAATGGGGCAAGTGAGGCGTACTATGTACTGTCATGGTGGAGATGAGGTAGAGGCTCAACATTGGGTTCAAGGCGATATATGTATGTCATGTTGGCGTATTTTCTGTCTCATGTATGGATGTTTCGTTTGTCTTTTCAGATGCTACGACACGCTTCTTAATCCACAGTATAAAGTCAATCTTCAACTTACAGCCAATCAGTCGCGTTAGAGAGAAAATTTAACACGGCGCGTTCCGACGTGTTCTTCTCTCTTTGCCCAAATAAACTGCAAGTTTGGTCATCTTGACATATACAAACATATATTTATAAAAATCATTCTCTTCAAATCCCACATGAGAGGCAACAATGAATATAGCTCATCTTCGGAAAGGAGCCCCGCCATCAGTCTGATACAAGACAAGCGGTGACCAAAAAAAACCGATCTGAAGATGATACACGAATGTGTTCCTTCAGGGCTAGAGTAGCTTTGCCCTCGCATCTTTTACTAGATGTGATCTGTTCTACATTTGTCTATATCTAGTCGATCAAGTCTAGGCCCAAAGGATCTGATTTTCACGTCAACTCACCGGACTAACAAACCTGTCTTTGTACAATAGCGGCCTGATTTGACACTAATCAGCCGACTGATCTTGACTTGATAGCCGGTCGTTTCCTAGAAACCCCTCGTGACTTTTTCAGTAGTCTCAGTAGTCTATATATCCCATGTTTGTCACTTATAATATGTACTAAGACGCAAGTACTCAAACTAAAGACAGGAAAATCTCTAAATAAAATGCCAATAGAAACCCTGTCTCCCGCCGTCTTACATATACACTGCCGATCGCCTCGTTGATACTACAGTCACTTACTAAGAGTAAGACTGATGGCTAGCTGACTCTTGATCTACCTGAATAATCAAGAACCTTTGTTCATCAAAGTCTCCGGTGACACTGGCTGGCGGACTCTAGTTGAGTGAATATCAAAGCCGCTGTCTTGTAAAAGCGGTGAACCTGACGAGAAGACAAAGATTGAATAAAACGATTAATATCATATTATGGAGTCATGTCCAGGATATACTGACTTTCAAATATCCCGCGTGGTTAGTTTATGGATAGTCTAATGTGGTCTCTTCTACGACACTAGCTCATTCTAATTATCTTCTCCTGTCCTTTACTATGCCATATATATGTGTGGTCCAGAAACGGACATTAAACGCCTCCAGAGATTTCACTAAGTCTATCCACCTTAGAAGCGGATACTCATAGAATAGAAAACGCACATTTCTTGAGGAAATTGTGGCCCTTTTTCTTTGGCTTGAAGTATCGTGAGTTTGTGGAAGTCGTACTGCATACAACTATAGAAACCCACGTTCCCTGTTCCTGAATTAGTGCTATAGTTTTGGGTTTAACTCGAGTTACTGTGACTTTTATCTCCATAAGTGAGACCTATAGTAGGCTGATGTTCTTTATGGGGCCGCAACTCGCTAAATTTGCTACTAGCTTGACGTGGAGTTTTCTTATGCTCCTGGTGGCTGGTCTGTGGTTGGTATTAGTCACAATAGGAAACTAAACTATTAACTTGTAAATTTAAAGAATGAATTTTCCGGTGAAAGTTTGTGTTTGATATTGGAATCACATAGACGATCCGAAGGCTTAGTTTGACCTAAATGATTATTCTCCATAAAGCCAAGTATCTCAGAATATACAAATACACTATCTAGAAAGAAAACTTTGCGGCGGGATAGACAAGCGACAGCGGCCCAGCCTCACGATCAAGTGATTTTAAGTTCGAATGAACTCTTTGACAAGTTCATACTGCGCCACCGGCCTTATGAGCCTTTTTTCTACCATCTTGTTGCTTCTAGCTGTTGCTTCCGCCTCTTTTTTTGCTAGGCGAGGGAGCTAAAACGGCTTCTTTCATCGGTCACAAACAGCAAATTCTTTTTATTCCACCCGATCTGTCCTTCCCAGCCACAACACAGCGAGAAGGCGGGCAACAAACGCTATATTCAATGTACAGAGTCGATATGTCAAACTACCTATACAAACAGCATATGGCACCAACTCTGTCGTGGCCCTAAGATCTCGATGTCACTCTGAAATAAATGCCGGCTTGCAAATACATAGTTAATCATGTAGTTATATGCTGTGTTTTTTTTTCACTCAATACATACATGCTGCATAATTTGCATACGTACTCCATACGATGATTCTCAAGAGACACAAAATTCGCCATAGCGCACAGCGTAAACCAAAAAATTGAATGAGAGAAAAATACGGCAAGCACAGGCGTTACTTCACCGCAAAGCAGGACCTTTTGGCCTCTAGCTCTGATTGTGGGCTCTGATCTCGCGATATGCACCACGTCCGCAGTCGTTAGTAACGTTAAAGCTGAGCCGGGTTTGTCGTCAGATCCAGAAAAAACAACAAACTACATACATCCGCAGCAGCAAGATACTTAGGTCCTTCTGTGCTATGTATCTAACCATCGATGTATATGTATCAGTCCAGATGGCTGAGTATTATGTCAAAGTTTGATCAAGCCTAGGGCATATGCTCTGTCCTTCTGCTTCTAATCAAAGTCACGAACACATTTAAGCTCAAAGGTCTTTTCCCTTTCATGACTTTGCATGCATGAGACGAGTTCATAGACAAATATCCGCGCATCTCTTTCTGCAACCTGCATGTCGAATCGCTCAGGTATTCATAGCTAGGAGAAAACTACCTGCACCTTTATATGGTAGTAGCTTTTTTTTATTCCTTACACTTACATATCTACTTTTCTCGATATCCTCGGCAAAGGACGAACCGTAAGAAACAGAAAATAATAAAGATTTCATTTTGGTCCGATGGGATTGCCGGCTCTAGTCTGCAGCGGATCTTCCGGGTGACTTGAGGCTGTAGAGACATCCATTTTCAACATTTTCTTAGTGCATAAACTCCAATTTCATGTCAGGTGCCTAGAATAGCATGATTGGTATATGTAAAGGAAACACACAGAAAATGACTCCTAAAACAGTCCGTTTCTCATTCTTCTTCTCTCTTGTCTCAAGATATTTTGGAAAATAGCATGACCACCGAATGTTTATGTCTCATTGAGACGAACGCTGAGTAGGTCTTTCTACTCAGGATCGATTGTCAAAATGGTATTTATTAGCTACGAATAAACTTTAATTGCATTGTTCAAGAATTAGCTTAAAATCGAGAAAATACAAAGGGTTAACAACATATATTAGGGTTATATTTAACTTTGACTAACATTCCATGGTTGCTATTTATACCTGTAAATGTATCCAAGCGTTTTCTTTTTGTTCCTACTGCGTCTTTGGATTTTTTGAGTGCCAATATACATACGTAGATACAAATGATATGTATCATAGCAATAGTAATAGCACCTAAACACGATCTATACCACCCACAAATAGGTTGTCAAGAGTACTTAAAAACACACCCACCATGGTATCTGACTAACTCATAAAGCCCTGGGATTAAATATGAACAAACGAACACACGAGTAAGAATGGTTATAGCCGCGTCTATTAACATAAGCCACGGCAAACCTATAGAGTTTCTGATACTTGTGGATTAATACTTGGATACGACCTCACAAAGCTTGTCCTAAAGCTCTAGTGATAGTTGTTGCTATCCCTTCTAATCTTTCTCTTCCATGAATCTGTAACTATGTGTAGATAGCAAACGCGTCTTCTCCAATGTCTTCTCACCCGATATGAGCTTGTGACGTCGTTCATTCTCGCTTCTGCAGCATGTAACTCAATTAGGTGGCCATGGGCTCAAAAACTACTACCAATAGACGAGGGGAATTGAGGAAGGAGATGGAAAGAAGGGGAGGAAAAGGAACTATTTCACCCCAGCCATTAGTATACAACTACCTCAGGGTTTACATGGATAGGGAACAAGAGACAAGATCTAGTCCTGGTTCTTCACTTGGCCTGCCTCGCAAAAAAAAAAAAAAAAAAAAACA
>RHDR01000162.1:0-51655 GCA_009806295.1 Davidsoniella neocaledoniae
AAGTAAGTCATAAGTATATCGAATACTTCAATACAAGTAAAGGAGCGCTGAATACAATTTTTTTTAAACTTTCCAATTCATATCAATCCCTTTTTATCATTAAATGAACTTGCTATATTGTATATAATCTAAACTGGTGGTGTATCAAATCATGATCTCATTAAATGAAGTTGACTTTTTCGCTTTCCTTCTGCTTCGTTTTTTATGTCTATTCCCTTTCTTTTTAATATGTACCATTACCACTACCCTCTTCTTTGGCTACTCTCACAATCTCTCGACGACTTAAATCTTCGCCAACCCAAGCTGTGATTCTCGTCGTCACATCACCTAGTAGAGACTCATAGTGTTTTCCCGGCAAAAACAATCCACAATGAGCGCCAACCTCGTCAACGCCTTCCATGAAGACACGGACCCAGGTAGGATCCGCACCGTTTTTGGGAATCGTGCAAAACTTGCGCTCTTTACGAGGCTTCTTCTTATCTGATTCCTCTTTAGTAGACAAGGTACTAGAAGAAATAGCACCAGTAGTAGTATTAATGGTAGCATGAGAGGTTTGTGGTCGATTAAGGTTCATCGTAGAGACCGATCCTTGGGGATTATTCAGATACGGAGTCGACGAAGACGCCATATCTTTAAAATTGGAGTTGGAGTCTGCCGTCAATGTCATGGGGCCATTAGGGTATCCCTCATCCGCGACGTTTCCAACATAATGTCTAGCATTGTCGTCTGCCGGCAAGACGATTCCCGTCGAGCCTTCGAGAGCCCAACTTTCACGCAGGAGTTTTTGTTTCCGTGCACGCTCCTTTGCTTTCCTACGCTTCTCGATTTCCTTGGCGCGGGCTTTGGCGGCTTTGAAATAGGCCTTGACGGCATGGTCGTGTGCTTTGCGGGCGGTTTTATAGGCACGTTCGGCGTCCTTGCGTGCTGGTTTGGAGAGCATGGCAAGGTGTGTCGGCGATGGTGGTACAGGTGGCGGTGGAAGAGTAGGAACTTCGGGAAGAGGATCTTCGGTAGAGTCAGGCGAGGATATATGAGATGTGAGTTCCTCAGGACTTTCTGTGGGTGGGATTTTGGCAGGTGATATATCAGACTGGGCAGTTGTAGATGTGTTAACGAGCGTGTTCGAAGCCAATGATGACGACGATGGACCTGCTAAAGGCTCCTCGGCCGAATATTGGGCTTGAGGCTCTTCAGCATGGCCATTTTCTGGAATAGGCTCTGGATATGACATGTACATTAAGCTTTGTGAGGAACTAGCCTTAGGCTCAGACAAGTGCAGCTCACTTATGTTTTCTGGCAAGTCATACAAGCCCAAGCTATCTGAAAATCTCGGTGATGAGCGCGTAGTTACGGTGTCACAGATAGAGTCTGCATATCCCCGAATTCCCACAACGTCTGGTCTCAACTCATCTTTCTTCTGTCCTTTCTGCTTCGCCCTTCCATTACACACCGTGTAGTAGTTTACGAAATGGACCTTTTCAGCTGTCTCAGGCTCCTGGAAGACATCGATATCTTCGAGGGCTCGGATCCGATGATACCGTGAGTTAAGGCGCGGATAGTCGAGCACGCAGCTCATATATTCGAGGTGTGAGATGATGTGGATCTTGGTAGCTTTGAATATGCCCTCAGGGCGATGTTTTCGGGCAAAGTGGGCGAGAGATTCGGTAAATGGGCGTGTTTTCATGCGTACATCGTTGACAAAGGATGGATTGAATATGCTAGTGTCGCTATGCTGTGGCGGCGGCATACCAGCTGGAAAGTGAGAGCCATTTTGCTCGTTAAGAATACTACTGGGACCCGTGTCTGGCTCTTGGAAAGGCTCAGGTGTAGGCGGTTGAGAGTTAAACAGACTAGAAAGGCCAGACGCGATTATACCGGGGTTTAAGCCTATGAATGGAGTGTCCAGTGCAATGATGCCTAAAATGCGATGTTTGAAGTTCCGGGTTCGGTACGGACCGATAGGTGCCTATATACGAATTAGTATACTTATACCCCCCCATATTATATTATGCTAGTATATATATAGACTTACCAAGAGGGCTACCTCAGCTGCTAATATGCCGCCCATAGAATGGCCCACAAGTACTACGTCTGTGTTCTCATTCATATGCGGAACTAACCATTCACTAAAGACATCACGTCCGACCTCTATGGCACGATATGTCTTGTAGCGCGGATAGATCTTCGAATGGATAACATGAGATTCACGCAGTTGCTCTTTGAGCTGATTATGCACGTGAGCAGGAAATGTCCGAAACGACTCATCATTGCCATAAAAGCCGTGTATATAGATGACGAGTAGTCTGCGTCGATGCTTCCTTTGTGCCTGCGCAGAGGCACTGAACGAGGCCTGGGCGGCCGCCTTATCTGAAAGCTCAGCACTGGTGAATGACGGGGCGATGGACTGTGATGATATGTACCGGTTCAGTGAAACAGAAGAGCCATGGTTTGCATACGGAGAAGCATATATTGGGCGGGATGGTGGTGGTGAAGACGGCGGTCCATGCACTTGAAGGCGGATTATGGGCTGGCCAGCAGGAGGATTGTACGAATCCATTGAATTGAGGCAATGCAAGGAAGGGAATTATTATAGTGAGGCTCGATGACAGCCGCCAAGCTTTGTTAAACCAAACGATGATGTTCAGGTTCAAAATTAAGAAAATGGTGGAGAAAGGAAAAGAAGGGAAGGGAAGGCAGAAGGAAATATTGCTGAGAAATCGCAGGTAGGCAGGAGCTAGATAAGAAGACGCAGGTACCTCACTTGACAGAGTGAGTCGCAAACATCGTATATCAGGAGATAATCTCGTTCGCGGAACGGGCTTCGGAGGAGAAAGTGAGGTGGTTTATTCCTCTTTTCTTCTGACAACTAATGCAGAAGGGCTATTACATATAGCTGCTGTGAGGAAACCCAAGAGAAAAAAGACGGACTTGAAATAGTCGCTGCGCAAGGTTCTGCCGGTGTCCGTTCCTGTCAGTCAGCCTACAGGAACTAGACAGGTCAAGGCCGTTCGTTAGTTTCTCTTATATCCGAGTATGAAGATCTGGCCAAGCCAGGCAGACAAAAGAAGAAATATCCGTGTAAGTCTGCAGTGATGTCGTTGCGTTTAATGCTTGGATGGCAAGCCTTGTTAGGGTAGCTTTCTGCGAAAAGAGCCGCACTAAAAGATATAAAAAAAAAAGTTAAAGATGGAAATTCCATGTATAGCAAAGACTCTAATTTTGCAGCCTAAGCTCCTCGACCTGCAAACGACGAATGCGCCAGAGATATAGCCGCATTTATTGTTCATCCAGAGTCTAAGCAGACTTCAAGGAAAAAAAAGGGCGGCCTTGTCCTTCTTCGCTCAAATAAGCAAGCGAGCCGCCAAAGCATTAGATAAAGTCGGCTAATATTTTGTCTGGTTGGGCTCGATGGGCTTAGAACTTGGTTTCTCGTGGTTGTTCGTATAATGTCGTACAGGAATCTCAAAGGGTTCAGGGAGTTAAAGCTACAAAACAGCAGAGTCTTTGTCATATGTTGTTGACCAATTTGATTACGGCGAAGTTTATCATCTATTGTAGGTCTGAAATCTATGTCACGCAGCTTAGTCAGGGTATCAGAATAACCGCTGTGATACTTCAACATATGTATATTCCTACAGATCACTGTGTGAGTGTATGACAAAATCGACGTAAGATGATAACCCGCTGACATCAATCTGACATGTAGAGTAAGCACAACCCTAATGTGCGTTGAACCAGGCTCATACAACTAGGGTTTATATGGTTGTAGGCACCAGAATAAATGGCACACTAAATATATCAACGGAATCGCTAAGCCACTTAGTTGTCGGTCTTCGCCAACTAATCAACTGAATTGGTTCCGTTTATCCGCTCTACCGTTCCTACCAATAAGCTTGGAAAAGGTCTAGCGGACTATCGCGTTTAGAAACATTCAAATGCTTCATTCACCTGTAACACTAGTAAGTGGGTTGCTATCTTAGGAGCGGCTGTGATCATGGTTGACATGTCACATGCTTTGATACTCAACTTGGCTTGCATTCCCCCATGTTTCCAAGTAGGCTGAGAGAGGCTATGGTCCGTTCTTAGAGTTGATCGGAGTAAGATTGATGCTCTGTTATTCCTTTTTAAAACATTCTTCGGTCGTTCTTTACACCAGCCCCTAAACCTAGGATTTATTACTTCAAGATAAACAAACGAGACGTAAACCCGACTTGACATGAAAGTGCAATGATATAAATCGGCGTTAACTTGATAAGTGGCGTTTGTCCCATTGACAATGGGAAAGGTATCAACTTCATCGTTCAATGCCGAAATCTGACAAGAAAAATCTACTACCGACTACGGACAAGGAGATAAAACGAAAGAAAAAGGGGGACGACAATATCTATGTACTATCATGTCAAGTTAATACTCAAAGCGCAGGCACAGTACTCAATTTAGTAGTCAATGTGTCTATTGCATCAAGCGACATACGTCAAATCTACACGCACAGGACACCTATAAACCAAAGCACGATGAGATCCAGTCATCAGGAACCAGATAATGGGTTAGAAGCACTTGATGTTAAAACTCTGGGAGGCATACCCACTTACATATGTCTGCATGTACATTTATGTGCCCAAATAACCAATCACAACACAGAAATCAATACAAAAGAGTCTATGTCCAGGGACGATAGTATTTTGGTATGCGCACGATAAGAGAAAACTATTTTACACTGCCTTTCATAGTTAGCACATCGCTTCCAACAAAAGATAACTAAGCCTGAACACACCACTACTTTTCTGATATTTTGAAGAATATGTTGAAGTTAGATAGACTGGCCAACTGAAAAAAAACCACCCAACTTACAATCTTTCAACAATCAACTTGCAATCTATCAATCATAGCACTGGTGATCTGAGGAATTTGACTGACAGTATCCAGCAGCTCCTAGAAAATATATATTTGTCTTATAGGCAGCAAGTAGCAGACCAAAGAGTGAAACTAAGAAGTGCCCATTACTCTTCGGCATACAACACAACATAAACAGGTTCTTCTGTCAAGATACTCCAAATCATAACGAATATCCACAGGGTTAGCTAAGCTACAGCCTTGTTCTGGCTGCTTTCGTTTAAAAGAACCATGATACTTTACATTCGATTCAAGAGATTTTAGTTTTCTAAATCAATCAGAATTCAATTGTCAAATCTTTCAATCTGCAAAAACGTGCAAAAAAGGGTTTTACTCAATTTTTTTTGGGGGGTATGATGTAAGATTGAGGGGTAGTTTTTCAAAAAATAAAAAATAAAAAAAACGTCAGAAAAAGTAAGGGTACGAAAGCCTAGGAATCATTTCCTAATTGGGACAAAATAGTTTTCTCTATCGTGCGCATACCATTACTATCGTTCCTGGAGATACAGATAGACTCTATAAAAAATAGATATATCTGTGTTTTCTAGTCCTTAGTAAACGAACTATCAATAGCAGCTAGTTATATGTATATACATATGTAGAGTTAAGTTCTTAGTTTCTCGTCTTATTCATTCCATCCGTAAATTACACCTCAATTACTGTGTTTCATATATATCACTAGTAACCACTCTCAATGGCCAGTGTATCTGTATTTTGGTGAGAAAACTCTGATGGGGCTCATATTATTAGGTCCCCGTTATTGATATTACAGGACGTTACAATGGTATTATATCCCACTTTCTAGTGAAGAAATATTGAAAAAGGTTGTATCCAGCGAGAGTGGAGTCAACCTAACGATGTATACATATATATACATATACAATGTACACATATGTACACAGATAAAAGTATAGATTTATATTGGAATCCTGGTTTACAAACAGCTATGAATAGCTACTTGGCCACAGCCTATGGTTTACACATACATATGTTATATATGATTTGATTTTGTCACATAACGTCTACCTTACTGTTATTTCGCAGCAATACGATAGCATATTCCGGACGGAAGCGGCAGGTTGATGTCACCTTCCAACCAACTCCCGAGCGGTCAGCAAATGCAGGTGTGCGTAGACTGAACTTCTCTTATTACTTTTTAGAGTCCAGCACTGAGGCCAAGAGAGCTCTCTGTCTAGCACAACCCGAGGGTAAACCTGCGGGGTTCCAGGACTGGCTACCTAGTGTTTTTACCGTTATTGTTATATATGTACACCCAAGGACACCCACCTAACGAAAGGAATTGCAAAAAGTTAGGCATATTGAACATGTCACGATCGTGAACAAAAAGGAATGTCGACACCAACGTGATTCGAACACGCGCTCGCGAACGAACTGCCTTATCTACTTGACCTCGAGGAGAAATCTATAGCAGGGCAGCGCCTTAACCACTCGGCCATAGTGCCTTGAGAAGCCGTGTTTTATCGTGATCTTTATAGCCTCATGATTTCGAGGTTTCTTTTTTTTGTTAGGCGGGCCGAGTAAGTAGAAACTATGGGATTGTTGAGCAGATAGAATAGAATATATAACCGGTATCTAGCTGCGCGCTATATGACCATTGTAATTCAGGTAAAAGTCAAATATATGTTTAGTCGAAATTGAAGATGAAGACTTTATGTACTTGAATTGGTGATAGTGTGTTCAGTCCAAGAATAGTTATTCCATACAAAAGCCGGTAATATACATGTATGTATATAAAGAAATGAGCTTAAAGAAAATCAAAGCATATTCGTAGGTAGAAAAATGAACACTCTTCTCATTTTCAATTATCTCATATGGGAGGCTTGAATGTCTCGTTTTCGTCATAGAAATTTGACAAGATAAATGATACGGGAATGCTAAATATACGATTGGGAGATACGAACTTTCCAAGACCGCTGAAACAGTGACTCTGAACACGAGGGTTGCACGAGTTTTTTCTTGGTAATTTTCTCCATCTCTTCTAACAATTTGAGTTAATATCTTGAATTAAGCCTCTCTTGGTATGGAAGAAAGGAATATGTTGAATTTGAAGTTTAGTCATAGTTAATCTTAGAAATAAAAGAATCATGGAAAGAAAAGGGAAACATTGTTGGAATGTACCATGGCGTTTAAAATGCATATATCAGTACGCCTATAGGGTTAACACAACCGAGGGTTTATTGAACAACAGAGATCACCAAGTAGGCTGGAACAAACACCTCTTTATTATCATTCGATGGTCTTTTAATAGCACACTCGCTGTAAAGGGCTACGGGTCGTATTGTCTCTGACTGATTTTCCCTCTTTTATTTAGTTCTTAGATTGAATGTTCCTCTTGACGGCTTGGATATCTGAGTCAAAAGTGGTTTGCTGTGATTTTTTGGACTCCCTCCGCCTACTCAAGTTTCCCTCTGATTGAGACCCCCAGTTTAGAGTGGAGACATGATATTAAGTATATCTGTAAGTATGTATTAATGGCAACAGTTTAAAGACTCGAGAGTCGAGAATGTTGGCCAATAAACATTCACGTTTCATACTGTACTGATCAGAGGGCTGGAATGATTTAGTTTCTATAATTAAAAAGAAGGCTGAATTCCGATTCTAGTGCATACTCAAATTTATCTCTATGGATGAATATTTTTACTGATTAAGCTTCGTCTAATATCTGATATGACGAGGTGCAGAAAAGGGGACATGGTCTGGTATGAAGAGGTAGGGAACAAGTTTAGATCGTCGGTTGTGTTGCTATTTATACTAGGGGCTAAGATGGAAACAGAGTGAGGCCATATAATTAGGTTCTGGACCCAGAGATGGTAAAGTGAGTGAGTAGCTTAGTACATTAGGTCGTTATATAATGAATGATATACCAGGTACGGGATTGAAATCCGTAACTGGGAAACAAGCAATGATCAGCAGAAAGGCACGCTTTTGCTGTCGAAAACCTTGGTAGATATGGCTAGAACTGGACGGTCCATACATAGGATACATATAGAATGAGAATGAATTGAAATATAATAATACAAAGTCTGGTAACATATGGGCAACGAAAACAGCTTAAAGGAACTATTCTGTGCTTCTGGCATATTCTTTTTCTCGCCAACTGAATTGTGTTTTCTGCGAACACTTGAACCAAACGTACCAACGGGATGTCACGTTCATGCTCTTCTTTCCAACAGATAGAACTTTACCAGAGCAACCTATTGAGTATAAGGAGTCGATCATTGTGCCGCCGTTGGCCAAGTGCTGAAGCGAGATTTGAATGTATAAAAGTGTACTTTTATTATTCCAGGACCAACCTAACAATATTTTGCTCTCACTCACTGATTCATTCGCATGTATTATTTTCTTTGTTAATATTGGGGGTAAACAAAACAAGAAAAGCCGCAGTCATACATATGTACGTACATATACATATACATATACTATAGTACTCTGCCAAGACACTAAAATGCTAACTCTATGACTGAAGAAGAAAACAAGCTAGATAAAAAGGGCCCGTGTCGTTTGCCTGGTCTTGAAGGAGGAAATGAGATCTTGTGCTGTTGGAGGTACCGCAGCCACGGCAAACAATGATATAGACGTATAGTGAAAAAAGAAAAGAAAAATCCGAGGAGAGCACTATCTTGAGGGTTTATACTAGCAGAATAAAATATTATTGGCTAACTACTGTATTTGTTGTTTATTGGGTGTTTGATTCAAACATGATGTTTCTAGATTCTAGACGATTGGGCTTTATTCTAGTGAATGCTTTTGTTTCGTGTTTTACCTTGTATTCGGAGAAATACATGTAGACAATGGAAATTAGCTAAAAAGGAAGAAAAAAGAAGAAAAAAAAGTCAGGTCATTATTAGCTGACTAGCAGCACAAAATATAACAAAAAAGGGTCCTCTTTTGAATTATGCTTTCAAGAGTGAACACACGCGTCCGTTTCTGTTCTAGGTTTAGTTTAGTCTGGTGCTTTTCAAGAGGATTAATATGGTCCCTGAATCTGACAGGCTTTAGCCTGCTGGAAGCTAGTGCCCTTTTCTTTCTTCCATACCATACAATTATGTACTGATAGTCAAAGATGAGAGGACAGGATCAGATTTGCTTCCTTCAATGAAGTCATTTTCTACACGAAGCATATTAGTCTTTAAACGAAGAGTGACTTGCTCTGTAGCGAAGGTACAAAAGAGGCAAACAAAATTGAGGAGAGGCAACTCTGCTTCTTTGCTGACTGCATCGAAAAGAGGGAGCAACGAATGATTATAGTGCTAGGATGGGGCATTTCAAACGGCAGATGCGGGACTTGTAGTGTGATTCAAATACATATGACGGTTGTCCGCGTGGAATATGTGTATATGTGTAAATATTCTATTCTTTTTCTATGGCCGATTAAGCCTAAGCACACGGTCCTGCTTGGAGTGGCGTTGCAGCGCATATTGGATGTCCAATCTCTCATTTCTGAGAACAGGATAGTCGAGATATGCATGCAAGGGTCGACGAACAGGATCCTTGTTTTTTTCTCTTTGGGCGTTCTCTAATGCTAAATGGTAATGAGGTTCTTAGCTGTAGCTGTTAGGTGCTCTTGGTTGCCCGTGGTATTATTACTTGCTAATTAACATATCTGCGGACAAGGGCTAAGCAACTGGAACTTCCGGCTGAGAAAGTTTTATAGGCTGAAGAGGATGAGGCTTCGATCATTTCTATCTGTGCGCAAAGGCCTAGAAACCATTCGAACTTGTTTTGTTTATACATATCTGTATGTACATCAGTTTAGAAGTGATGAATGGTATGGCTATCGTGCCATGTATCTTGTGAGCGGCTCCCTGTGTGAGATGACTTGAAGAGTTGGACTCATCTTGGCTTGCTTATCTGGGTAGATGATCTGAATAGAACAAGACTGACACTGCTAGATGGGCAAGACTGGACAGGTGGCAGAGTGAACTGGCTGCTGGCCATTCTTCCCGTGTTGATCGATGAGCGTCTGGCGGTTCCCCTTTTACTAACAATCCCTTTTCCCCTTCGTCCCTTTCAACGAGCGACGAACCGTCCCTGATAATAGTCGGGGCCAGTAGCATAATTTGGTGTTTGTTATCTATGTTTCTTAGTACATATGTGTGTATGTAGAGTATATCTTAGGGTGCTATACATGTAGTTTTATATATGACTTGTGGTGATATAGTTTTCGCATTTTCGCTGCATAATGAAGTCACCAGTAATACGAAAACCCCCCAACCTGACCTACCATTCTTTTAATTTTTTTTTTTTTCCAATTTTTCTTCTTATCAAATATCGTGGGCCAAAACCCAGGCCTTGGTCCACGATCCTGGAGCAGGAGGAGACTCTAATTTTGATTAATTTTATTTAGCTTCGAAGTTTCTTAGTTTTTTGTTTTTGTGAGCTATTGTAGCCAAGAGAAGTCTGTAATGTAATTACTGTTGCAATCGCAGTCAACAAAGACACCGTACTGTGTTGCTTGTAATGTGACGAACACAGGCATCCTTGTCTTGCCTTTTGTTTTCTCCGTTAATCCATCCATCTTGGTCGCTTGAGCTTGCTGGAGGCAATTCTAATTCTACTTTTCCTTTCCATTCCTGCTCCCTTTCTTATTTTCTTATTTTTTATTTACTTCCTTTTTCTTCTTCCTCCCCTCTTTGCTGCCAACTGCTGCTTCGCTCTGCTCACCCACTGTCCCGGGCTGTGTTGTGTGTTGTGTTGTGCTTCTCCTCGTCACTCGTTTTTGTTTGCAATTTTTGTTTTATTTTCTTACATTTTTTTTTTGCCTTCGTCGTTATTGTCAAAAATAGCCTTCAAAGAAATCTAATTATTATTATTTACGATCGCCTTCGTCATCGTACAATCGTCCGTCCGCCCGCTCTTCTCACTATTTCTACCTATTAAACTCCTTCGCAGCCGCCGCTAGCATCGCAAGTCGATCCGACCACTGCTGCCTTTCGATCTCTAACGACTTCGACCTGCACGAGTCTGCCCTTTCTTCGACGACACTGGAAACTGCCCTGGCCGCCACTGCAACACCATCAATATCCACGATACCGGCGTTTTCGACTTCGCTTTTGGTCTTGTCGTCCGTAAAAGTCTCTATAAGGCCTGTGTTAGTCGGGGATGCGCATTCCACACGCCATTTGTTCTAGTTAATTTTGGAATCTGAGCCCTGCTGTCGAACCTCTATCTACGCCTCTCATTTCGTATAGTTGAATCGCTTGTTGATTCGTTCTCTCTTTTATCTGTGATTGCTGCCTCTCATCAAGTGCACTACACGCTATTTCCGGCACTGCCGTCCACTCTTTGTATCTTTCGAGGCTCTGTATGCCTGAGCTTCCGAGCTATCCACTCCTTGCCACACCCCATATCTATTGAAACAGCAGCGTCGATCTCACGTCATGTCAAGATCTACGGTGCGCTCGTCGCTCTCTAGGAGCTCGGGCAACGAAGCCCACCTTCGTATACATACTCACAACCACATTCGCCCTGCGCCGGCTTACACACCAGAAGAAGTTGACCTTCACACCGAAGCCGATATCGAGATCGAGCCTGAGATGACCCTCCCAGTTTCCGTTGCCGCCACCACCAATGCTCCCGAGCTACGAAAGCGTGAAACATCATCGAGTGGCTCCATGGTCAAACAGATCGTCCAGACAGTGCATATTGTAAACTATGTGCGCGAGGACGGAACTCCTATCGAGACTGCCACTGTCACCCAGGACGACGTTACTCAGCTGGTTAACACCGCTGATAGCGTCACTGTTGAGGTCGGCTCTTCTACCACCTGGTCTGCTCCAACTTTGGGAAGCTCTGGCGCAACTGCTGCCGAATCTAGCGTCACTTCTGCCGCTGCTAGTGCCGCGTCATCTGTTACCGATGGTGTCGCCAAGGAAACTTCTTCATTAGTGGACGGAATCTCCAGTTCTATCGCTTCTGCCTCATCCGAAGCTAGCTCTATCGCTTCTGCCGTTGCTTCCTCTATTGCCAATTCTGTCCAGAGCGGCATAACCTACAGTGGAAACGTCGGCTCTGGCACTGCCGTTTCTGCTAGCGGTGCTTACCAGACTGCTTATGCTTCTGGCAGCTCATACAGTGTTTCTGGCTACAACAGCACAGGATGTTCGTATTCACCCCACTCTAAAGTCACGTCGTATCAGCAGCGCATAACTAACACTAACATCTTACAGATCACAACTCTACCAGTAGTTATTACAGCGCCAGTGGGTCAGTTTCCGCCTTTGGAACTGCTTCCCTGTATTCGACTGGCTATTCCTCATCTACCAAAACGAAATCATCTAGCTCTCACGCGTCTACCAAGACAACTTCTTCCGATAGCTACTCTTCAACCTCTACTAGCACCTCGACCTCTTCTACTGAGGTTGCACTGGGTGCTCTTGGTAGTGCCAGCGATGACACTGCCGGCAGCGCATCTACCACCACTGCTGCCTCCTCTCACAAAGACAGTGGTAGCAGCAGCAGCACTACTACGTCCACTGTTGTTGGTGCGTTTTCGGCGGTATCGCTGGTGCTGCTCTTGTGATGTTCCTTGTCATGTTGGCGCTCAAGTGGAAGAAGAAGAATGGCCAGATAAAACTGCTCGATGGCAGCTCCGCTGGTCGTGGTCTCTTGACCGGCTCAATGTCTGGTGGCGCGCCGTCTCCTGGTAGCCACGGCATGGTTGATACTGGCTCTGGTGGTGGTGTTTTGACATCGTTCACAGGATTCAAGGCCATCAAAGCCTCGCCTGAACCTTCTCCCGAAGCACCTGTGACTGGAACTGAGCGTGGCTTCTACCGGGTGGCTGGCCGTAAGCTGCCCTCTGTCCTGGAGCATGGTGGTGATGGTTACTCTGATCCTCGTGCCAGCACTGTCAGTGCCGATACCGTCAATTATCGCGATTCTACCTTTGATCCTTTGACCCCGAATACCAGATATGCGTTGGGCTCACCTATGCGTCCCGTATCTGGCGTACCCGTTCTTCGCGATAGTCCCGCTCTATCTGCTTCGCCACAAACGCCATTCGTAGACTATCCTAACATGACTCCTCCGGACAGTCCCGTGCTACCACATATCCGTGAGCCAGAAGTTGCATCTGTTGCTTCTGTTCAAAGCATCAAAGTTGCTCAGGTTACCCGTGTGCAAATGCCACAGGTGGTTAGTGTTGGGCGGAATCTTACTCTGGTGAATCCCGGAGTACAACGCCATTCAACCATGGGACATTTCTCCGAGGACGTCTAGTTGTCGACCTCGTAGTGAACAGTAGTGTTCATTTTGCCTCTTCTTTGAAAACTTTGGTCGCGCTTGAAATGTATCCTTGCCGTACTCCTTTCTCATACCCAATCGTTGCCGCTGTAACCAGGTCACCCGGTTGCTTATTTTTTTTTTTTCATTCTCATCAAATATCTTATTATATTCGACATATGTACGACTCCCGTTTTTATTTTTCAACCTTGACTCAATAAGTTGATGCTTATGGTTTGCCTTGATAAGTCATATCATAACAGTTGCTGGATTTTGAGCTCCTTTTTCTATTCTCTTGTACATATTCACATCCCTGGGTCTTTACTTTTCCCAAAAAATCATATTTTCAAGCTTCCCTTTTAAACCTATATTCTTGGCATAGCCATTTTCCCCTTGAAAGCTTCTAGTCATTAGCTGGCTAGTTGCTTGACTCGAGAAGAGTAGCGACTATACTTTGTAACTGCGGCCCTAACACGGTGAAGAAGAGGATCGTAACCTTATCCTTGCGTTTGGGTGGTCTTTCGTCTATCGGTATAATATCATGATTGACTGATGTCACTCCTGGTCTTTTTGTAACCTGGAAGAACATAGCTGAACTTTTGAAAAAATAGACAGCAGCTCGCAGGTACGACTGAGGAGTGAATATGTTTGTTTATTACTTTGATTCTTTCAACTATATTTTTTTATCCCACGTTCTTACTTTTTGTGTTGAAGTATTTTTTTCCCCCATTTACTGTTCTCTCCCAAAAGGATATCCGGCTTGCGTGGTCTACTTTTTTTTTGTTCTTTCTATGTGTGAAAGCGTTTGTGAGGTTGTTTATCATTGATATTGTTATTTATTAGTTACTTTGCTTGTCGAGATACCGTCAAAGTCATGTGATTTTCCTTTATTCCCCCGTCTTTCTTTATTTCCCTTATTTTCTGTCTATCAACTTTTGTGTATTGGATCTATCTGTTATCTCTATAGGTAACCGGCGTGTTATTATACTGCTTGTATATAGTAGTGGTGGGTTGGTTTATATGAGAATAATTACTATTGTAGTGAACCGAAATAAGAAATATGATCATCATACCTGTATATTGTCCAAAAGAGAGAGTAAAAAGATTTAGCTTTCTGATACCAAGCTAATAAGAATTATGAGTCTATTGGGATGAAAAAGTTTATATGTGTTCAAGTCCTAACCGCCAGATAGACGAATAGTTTGTTCAGATACTTAATTCTTTTTTTATAATAGGCCGCATTTTGTTACTCAAGCGCTGGGCCTTTATACATACATACCTACATACATGTAGATAGAATTGGCTTTTCTTTTGGGTTGTTCATGATGAGACATGACATGAAACAAGCCATCATTCATTATATAGTATTGAAAGTAAGAAAAAAAAGGAAAGGGTTAGTTAGTCGGGTCAACCATAATTTCAGATTCTTTACAGTGGCTGTGTGATAAAAATGAAATGGTATCATTTAGTTAGGTGTAAGTATATAAGCTTGAAGTTCTCGCACTTCGTTCGGATTATCTGGCACAAGTGACGAATATGAAATAGCCAAGAATCCCTAGAAACGGGACTTATAATATAGAGATTGTTTACCTTTTTGGGAGGGGTGTTTTCGTAGGGTGATTTAGAGGATAGCAACTTTCGTATAGTGAAGATTATTTTAGATTCTGCACCGAGTTCGAGAAGATATGAATAACAAACTATGGCTATGAATAAATATTCACCCGAGATGAAGAAAACTACTGTACCATTACACCACCATAGCCTTGGCAATGTATTTCAATACAAAGAGATAGGTCATAGCTAAAGTAAGGCACTCCGATTGGAAGTACACGTGAAGACGATAAGAAGAGTGAACCTTTTGGTGTGACGTATAGGCCCAATATCATAGAGAATCGTATAATACTTCTCGACAGTGCAAGCTTTCCATTGAAACCGATGAGTTTGCACCACTTTCTATTTCATTGCTCCAACTCTTTGCAGCAACACGTAATTTTGTAGCAAGATTTTGGAACTTACTTTTGGTATCAAAACTCACTTATACGTCTATGAAGACTACTAGCTTATTCTTACAAGTAATTTGAATCGAGAGTACTATTGAATTTGTGCTAACTATACTATAATTCATGAGTGGACTTGAGCATTTTCAACGGGTTGAACTACAACTACAGCCTCTGCTTTGCTGTACAATGGAATCACAAGAGCGTTCGTAGACTTTTTGTCTGGCCTTAATACTAGGCATCGAATGCTATTATCAAGATCGTCAAATTTCACATAATACAAACATAGCAGTATGAATTCTTGTCCTTGTTCTATATCAACATCGATTGATGTGTCCCTGAAGAAATATTTCAAGTCATCACGAAAGCCGTTGTTGCTATTGAGACTTTCGTACATTTTCCTATAGCCTTCATCGATGGTGGACAAGAAAAGTGACCACAAGAAATGACATTAACAATGAAACTCCTTAGTTCAACAGAGTTAGACAGACAGCTGAATGAAAAGCTCAGGGAAGCCATGATGGAAGAAAGAGAATCCAAATTTGTAGGCCCCTGAAGATATCTATCAATGGCTTCAACTCCATCGTGATCATACAGGAAAAGTTTTCTAATCTCCCCAAGGAAAGAAATAAGCCATTGTAATCTTTGGAAGGCTTCATCTTCTACCACTAAACATGAGAACCAAGACTTCAATGCTTGGCCTTTACAAAGGTATCGTTGAGCCGGTGCTGATACATAAATGGAAAAATAATAACGGGGTAGAACTATATCATCTGAACATGGCGACTTAGGATAGTAAGGCTGGTCTCGATCCTGTATCAAAGATTCCAAATTGGCACTACATCTACTGTGAACCTCAACAAAACTATCAGCGATATAAAGCTTTCGTCTAGAAAGCATTTCTTGTTGAAATGTCTATCCACGAGTGATCCAGTGTCTTTTTGAGAAGTCTATTTGGGCTCTTGATACCCAAAAAGCATGCTGGAGCTTTTCGAAATAAATTGGCTCACGATCGTTTCTATAGCCTGGTAGGTAATCGACATATTTTTTATCTGGAGCACAAATCAAGGCGACATCTGTAGCCTGATAAATCTTGTCCATGGCACAGATTTGGACAGCACGATCTTTTCGAGCATCCTCGCCTTCATCTTGAAGAATGCAATATTTGTCGATCCAAAGAAAGGAGAGGCCAAGTTCTGCACAAAGGGCCATACATTCAGACAACAGATTAGGAACTCTGGTATTGTCCTTGAAAACTCACTCTTTCTGAAACTCTAGGAATGAATCTGATGTCAACTGCAGAACCTCAAGACCATCTGTCTGAGTTTCCTAAGTATAGCTCACAGCAACATACTTGAGAGAATCTTGGAGACCAGGCTTGACCAAACACATCTTGTGAACATCAATCAATGAAAATTCTGTTGGGAGATCACAGATACCTCAATCAAATAAGCTAGCCAACTTCAAAACGTGGGGAAACACGTGAATATTGTTCGATATCCATGACTTGCCAGCCATTTCTGTGCTTTTCATACATCACAGTAAGGCTCGCCAAAAAATCTGCATAATTTGTTACACAGACCTGAAGGCGCCACTTTACTTTGTTGCTTCTTGTTTGCTATGAAACTATATTTAGCAAGTCAGGCCTGCACCGTAGAATATAAATTTTCGAACTTGATATTTCTCCCTATGTAAATAGTAGCAGCCATACTATAACCAATGCTAGCTAGTAATGTTTTGCAGGCGGCACAATTAGAGTTGGAAGATCTACGGTAGCCCACACCACCTTGTAGTTTATTCGTCAAGTAAGGTGGTACGCTATACCCTAGATCTACTCAAGTCCAGGGAAGAATAGCCATGCCTAGAGGCCATTCTGGGCATCGCAGGCTGAATTTCTTGTCCAGCATCACGGGATTTCCGAGCTGGAAGAAATATATAACGAGAAAAGTGGAAGATAAGATGCTCCGACGAAGGCGAAACGTAACTTTTATCCGAAAATAGTAGAATATAGAAAGGTACAAGAAGGGTTATGTTAGACAGTATTCTTTCCTTCTTCAAAGTGAGATGTGTTGAAGTGTATTTCCTAAAGTCCCCTAAAAGTAATCAGGCTGTAACATCATTAAGTTAACGATATATATACATATGAAGACTCTAGCAAAGCACTTAATCTTCTGCAGTACCTGCTCTGTCAAAGACACATAAAGTTATCACTTGATTTATTTTGTATTTCCTATCCTGGTACACTTTATATTGAATGTCAGATTCTACATGCTAGCAGTTTTATATTTGATACTCGGGTCTTGAATATTTTCAAGGTGACTATTAATATTGCTGCTAGGAACACTTCGAAAATCGCTTGTCTACATATCGTAATAGGAGAATAGAATGTTAATCCTGGAATCAATGCAGAGAATGTACATGCTTGAGAACAACTTTTCTAGGTGTGAAGATGGACTGCGCAAGGAGAAGAAAAACGTCGAATATTTTCCAACTTGGCAAGAAAAGAAGCATGGCGTTATCAAATCTCGGTGAGATCCTTTTACGGTGAGAATGGAAGGTGACGCAGTGAGATGGCCTCGGATATTAAACAAGGTATAATTGAATATCAAATATAAAATATATAAAATGAAGCTGATAGAAAAGAGATCACATATTGTCTTACGTGGTTCTTTTGGAATTACAATGACAAGCCAAACCTCGGAAAAAAAAGACTCGAGCTTTATGTTACCGGACTAATCCATTCAACAGACCAAAACCCAGTTGATCTTGGTGTCGTGAATTCCAAGAAGCAATCAGGCCATCAAGATTGAAGAACAATATACTTCTCTTGTTCTCGACCTACAAAGAGCATTGACCTCTGAGGCGGATGATCTTCGAAGCGGATGGCTTAGACTTTGGGCAAACTGGAAACGATATCAGAATATATGTTGGTATATATCTATGAAGGAAGCAGTTGATTGATATACTTTTTCGTTCAGTGTAGAAAACAAGACAAATATACCACTAGCTAGATAAGTTCCTTATTACGGTATGTTGTAAGTTTATTATAGATATACTGAAGCACGATAATAAGCAAATACGTACAATTTATAGTTCATAATGGCGTATATTGGCTTGAAACACAAGTTGGTGTTTCGAATGCATATATTGTATTCTATTTAGATGTGATGAACACATTTAGCACAACTGTTGTACTTGACTAGGCGGCCTCTCTATATTAACAAAAGTTCGACTTGATCTTGCTCATGAGGAATAAGAATGTTTTGGTGTTTATGTTTGTTTGATATGCAACAAAGCGAGAACGGATAAAAAATATTTTTTGACTTTTCATTAGTCTTCTTGGCCATGGGAAAAGAATGATAGTAGCATATATTGATGAACAGTGGTAATAAAAACCCGTTGCAAAAACTGATGACCTTTGTATGATAACAGTCCGTCATCTGAGAATTTAATGACTGGTTATGGATTTTTCTTGATTTGTTTTCATTGCATGCTTAGTAAAATGTGCTTGAATTCTCCGATGTGTAGTTGCAGAGAAGCGTTTTAAAATTCGAACAAGACTCGCTTTGATTTCATGCCGAGAAGTGGAAAGCTTATTGGAATATTGTCCAAAAGCTAGTAATACGGGAATTTGAAATTCGTTGGTTAACTATGTAGTTATTCTATTTTCTGTTTCCAAACTTCTTTAATTACTCGGCTATTATTTGGCGATACATTCGGGCAGCAAAAAAAAAAAAACTGAAGACATAAAGTCTCCGAAAATCTCAGGTTGAAGATGTGAAGCAGTTATCCTACAACTACAGTCCAATTTTCTTTCTTTTGTCAATTACTTAGTAGAATACAATATGAGACGATACGAGCATCGAAACGAAGATATTCAGTTGGCACAGCCACATATGCAAGAAAAAAGCAGAGAACTCAACAAGTGTATGTAATAATTGCCAAAAGATAGCATGACAACACCACTCAAAAAGGCCAAGAAAGAAGGACTTCGATCATCTCAAACATCCTCGGGTTATAATGCGAGGATGCGGGATAAGAAAGGCTCACAATTGACAATAACTCTGCGAGCTGTGATTTATGATAGCTATATAAATTTATCTTTCAGTAGTAGCTCTCCTGATAGCCCCTCTCCCCTAGACCGAAGTTTTGAAACAGGCACAGATATGCAACAGCACGAACCACAATCGAAAGGAAGGAAGAGAAAACAGTAGTGCTTGACGTAATAAAGCAGATGGCCACTACATCAAGCATGTCAGCAGGTTTACTATTTATTCGGCCATGGATTGATAAATGGTAGGATACCAGGAAACAAACGAGAAAATGCATGATACGATGACAGTCACTTTCGATTCTTGGTTTGTTTCCAAAATCTCCAGTGGAGTAGCACAGCCAATAGACGAATCTACATAAGCCATTATCAGTCACTCGCCTTATATGTAGTAGTACTTTTAATTATATATGGCTGAATAAAACAAGATCAAGATTAGCCAGAGCGTATGTATAGGTCATGTTCCTGGCTTTGGGCCCTCCCTTTGTTCACTAGTCTGTGACATATGCTGGGGGTTTCAAAGTGAGAACCAAACCTAGGCTAACTAAATATTTTTCGTATATTTAGCGGATAGTTCGAACCAAACTTGCTTTGCTCTTTTTAGTCGAGCGAATCACCAAGTTATCTGGAGATCGAGAAAGACAGAGAGCAGGTTTGAAACAATGCTATAGATAATTGACAACATATATACTTTAGCGTTCGACCATCAATGGATCAACGATAGAGCGGATCATGTCGGGCTCGGACTTGGGGATCGCGGACAAAGCAGAAACTACGACATAAGATACACAAGATTAAGTAAGCAGATATTTGGCATGGCTTATTAGAACTAGATCAGGTACTATTGTCGTAGTGTAATGACTCTAGCGCCCAAATATGTACCACGGATATAATAACGGCAGTCATTGCTTTCAAGTCCTTGGCATGAAAAAGAAAGAATGAAAACCTCGCTTGGAACCGAGAGAATCACTTGACTCTACAAGAAGGCGATAAAGACATCTGAGACATCACTATATCTCAAGTGGCGTATTTGGGTTAGCCTTATGTTTGCTAGTAGTGTCATCGTCAGAGCTTCTAGTAGCAAACTAAGAAGCCCGTTCTTAATCGTACAAATCAAGATTTCTATAAGGGACTTCACACAACTTACATATTAGCATGCTACACTACTAAGTATAACTACATGTAGAATATCTAGGACCTTCAAATTTACAATGCTTTGCCTTTGGCAGGTATATGAGCGGGTCGGGTCGGTTGGTGTGCTTGGTCGGCCCACCCACTAACTGTTTTGTTGAGTTTTATCAGATTTTATTGTCCCTGAAAACAGCCTAAGCGTTAGTCGGAAGCTTTACAAGCTTTCTGGGAAACCTAATTAACATAAGAAGTTCAGTGGCGTAGCGTTGCAATGTTTGAATTTCCTTTCCTAATGCTACAGAACAAAACATATTTAGTAACTCGATCTATTTTACATGTACATATGTATATGTCTTGTTTTAAATACTGACAAATTCAAAATCGGATAACCGTATATCGTGGCTAGATTATCTAAGGAATATCCCGCACATTCAGAGAAAGTAAAACTATATTCGATGGAAGGCCAAAGCCCTGGTGTTGCTCTCTATGACTAAAGGCCAGGAACGGAAAAGAAAAGATGCCTTATGGTCTTCTTTTTTTTACCTTTCTTGTTTCTTCTGTTTTATTTTTTAATCTATGCCAGATCAGGTAACTTGACTTTCTGGAAGACCAGACACATGCTCACCCTTGTCTGAATGCTGTTTTACCCCTCCACCGCCACCCGGTTCTAGTTCGACCCAGATCACCAAGAAGAGCTTGGGGCCATGGTTGCAAGTCTGCCATAGAGGGAAAGAAGAGACACTTTAGCTACATGAAATATGGCGTTTGACAGTATGTTATATAACCTATACCAGAGGATATACCAGTGTGAATTGTGCAGTCGAGACATATGTAGGGACTCATCCTGTCAAACATCTGGCAGATATGCCTGTTCGGTTACTAAATCCCTTCAGGTTTTCATGCTGGGCGGATGGCTCTAACGTCCCTGATTCGAGTTTCGTTTCTAGTACTTGACCATGGATAAGACCAAAGTAGTCTCTAGAGACCTTAGCTTACTAGTATGACGCGAAGTAATATGTACATACTTCCTACATTGCATCATGCGGCCTCCCGCTCAAGGCAAAAGAAAGCTCTTCACACCCTGTTTCCTATTTATGCTTTGTGCGCCGCGACTCGATTTCCCCAGGTCCTCGACGTCTTTTTCTTCGATCATGATCTAGCTCTAATACCAACGTCAAGCAAGCATTCAATCGGTTTATAATGGATTGTGCTCCCATTATTTTGGCTTATTTTCTATTTGTTTATTTTTAATTCTATTTTACATTTTTCTCATCAGTGTTCTTAAAGCCTCGTCGTTGGCTTATCTGTACGTCGTCCCATATACGTACATAGCTGCTGTTCTAATTAAAGTAGTTACTGCGCATTCTTTTGCACCCCATCTCCATCCCATTACGAGGTCCCTTCCGGAAGCAACGCCGTTTTGGATTATTCAGCAATCCGACTTCACAGCCTTGCGGCGCTATATAGGCTATCAATCGACCATCGTGGGTTTCTAGAATCACGATCAAGGCATCATATAGTCTTATGTTTGGCTATTCACTAGTCTATCAATTAGGTCAGCTAGATTTACTCGGCCTCAAAGCCAAGTTTACCTGCCTCGCCTATTAGGCGTTATTATCACTTGACATTTGTTTACTGGTAAGTCTTTGTTCTATATAATAGCGCCGGCCTCTAGGCGACCGTTGCCGCCGGCGTGTGTCTGCTGCCCCTGCATACGGTAACGACAGAATTGAAGCAATGCTATAGAAGCATCGACTCGTTCTCATAATATCTAAGCTTGAGATTTACTGACAAAGAACCCGCTATCTCTTTTAGCTAGTACTGTGTAGTAGCGCTAGCTTTCCCACGCCATATACACAGCTAATAAGCCTGGGCCACCGTCTTCCGCTAGTTAGGCTTCTTCTTTATCTTTTTTTTCCACGCTGAGAAGCTCCTTCGTCTCTCGTCCTTCGTGCGCTGCGCTGCACGTCGACTTGACAATCAAGACCCTGGCCGCTTTGCTTGCTCGCTTATTCGGCCTGGCTGGGCCTGTCTTTGCTTACTCTCTAGTCGCTGGGAATTTGTTGATTTTTCTTTCGTGTTTGTGCTTGATCGTCTATCAAAGCTCGAACCCGCTCGCTGATCGCTGAATTGTCCCGCCTCGTCTCGTCCTGCCTCTTGATCGATTTCGAGTCGAGCGACTGACTAATGAACAGCCGGTATCGTTGCCGCATCATATTTTGCTTGCCTGTCTTTTTCTTCAACCTCTTTGATTTCGCTTCCAGCGATACTTGTTGCCATCCCAGAAACAAAACACAATCACGTATTGATCTGCTAGCATAAATAGTGCTCCAATTAGGAACTACCGCTGCCACTATTGCTGCTACTACTGCCCGACAAACGCAGCCGCCTCCATAGTCGTACTCTTAACGCCCCAAAAGCCGCAGTTTCCGGTCATCATAATCGACGTCCTTGGCTTCTTTCTTACTTGATCATCTCTTTTTCTTAATATTTTTTTTCGACGTTAACATATGCACTCAACTTCAAGCCACTGGCTTAATTCAGTGCTTCCTTGACACCTCTTTATCTTCACACAGCATAAGTTGCCGCCATCACCACGACTTATCCCACTTTCGTGTCCGTATTCATACTATAGACAAGTCTTGATTCCACCCGCCCTAGGGTTAGATCCCTTTTTGCGACTGTTCGCCGCCAGCTCCTACGGAACTTCCCGCGGAATCCACAACGACGTACACCACCAACGTCCCAAAGCAAGGGAGAGACCGCGACTTCTCTGCTTCGTTTTAGCGTCCCTGAAAACCGCTTTGCCGTAGCGCAAACGGTGATATATTCCGCCCATCATGGATCCTAGAGCATCTTTCCAGATGCCGCCGCATCTTGCGGCTCCACAACTGATCAACCAGCCTCCACGTATCTTTGGCGGCTTCTCAGCAGACGGCATGCCTGTTCAACAGTTTCCACCAGACTTGTCTGTTGGTATTTTCGGTGATCCGACCCTTCTAGATGACTCAACCGACCCCAAACGTCGCCGTATCGCCAGGGTATGTTCACATATCAAACTCACTCCTTCCTTCTTGCGCCGAATTCCAGGAACATCCAGGCTCTAGGACAGCCATAGTAGCTACTGCATATGCTGTGCTCACTATTTCTCCGCGATGAGTTTTCAGGCCAACTAATGTGTTTGTGTTACAACTGTAGGCATGTGATATGTGTAGAAAAAAGAAAATCAAGTGCGATGGTAAGCTGCCGTCCTGCTCGCACTGCTTAAACTATAAAACCGACTGTGTCTTCACTCAAGTTGAGAAGAAGCGCACTCCACCAAAAGGGTATGTCGCATGACACGATCAGTCCATTTAAATTCTAGTAGCTAGTCCATTTACTAACATATAAATACCAGTGCTAAATACATCGAAGGCCTCGAAAATCGCCTAGGGCGCATGGAAAGTCTTCTACGGCTATCAGGTTAGACAGTCTTTCTACCCTTCAACTAAAAAGTAAATATTGTCATGACTAACATGTACCCTACTTCATCTAGGCTTGCTCGACGACGAAGATGGGTCTACCGACCTTGGAACGCTAGAAAAGAAATTTGCCGAACAGCAGCAAATTCGCCAACGGCAAGCATCGCAAGTCACGAGTGGTGGGTCAAATCCCGCCTCGCCCTCTCATGCCGCGTCGACCTCGGGTCAAGAAGGTAGTACTGCGATGACACCCCAGAGTTCGTTGGCTTCACCAGAGCCAGGAAACCAATCAGCCATTGCTTCTACGAGTAATCCCGAATTACGCAAACCAACCACCTCACCACCTGCGGATTCATCAGTCGAACCTGAAGAAGAGGTTGAGGCATTATCAGAAATGATGTGCTCATTAGTGACTAATCAGAGCGGAGAGACTCGGTATATCGGTACGTGATCAGATTCTCTTTACTCTTGGTTGCTTAGATACTAACATATATCTAGGTTCTTCTTCTGGCTTCTCTATCTTCTCCCCTAGGGGCATTCAGTGGGTAAATGAGAAGACGGGCGACAACTCATTCCAGCGCATGATCTCGGACGTATCTATTGATGACCACAAGTGGACAACATGGAAACCTGAGGTATTTGGTGATCTTTTCCCCCGTCCAATCTTCCGCCAACTACCAAACAAGCCTGATGCCATGTCTCTACTCAAGGACTACTTTGAGAACTTTAACTGCATGTTCCCCTTGTTCCATCAGCCTACCTTCATGCATTTGGTTGAAAGACACTACTCTGATGATCCGTATCGGAGCTCGGGCTGGTGGGCTAGTCTCAATATCGTGTTCGCCATCTCCAACAGATTACGAGTCATGAGCGGCCTAGTCCCCGCGGAGCACGATAATATCGCCTGGGACTATCTAAAGAATGCTATGGGTGTGTTTTCTGAGCTGGTCATGCGTAATGCTGATCTTCTTAGTGTTCAAGCACTCTTGGGTATGGCGCTTTTCATGCAAGGCACGCCAAACCCACAGCCATCGACACTACTAATTGCCACGGCAATCCGGCTAAGCCACAGTATCGGCTTACACAAAAAATGCACCGGTTTCAACCTGAACCCTATCGAGATTGAGCAACGCAAGCGTGTGTTTTGGATCGCGTATATGCTAGACAAGGACTTATCACTACGGTCAGGTCGTCCGCCCGCACAAGATGACGATGATATGAACGTCGAACTACCCAATGCCGACCCCGACGACAACATTGGAAACATTCCACTCGCCGACGGAACAAGCAAGATGAACCTATTCCGTGTCATGTGCGAGTTTGCTTGCATCGAGGGCAAGGTGTACAAGAAGCTTTATGCCACGCGAGCGACTAAGCAGTCGGATGGCGAGTACCTCAACATCATCGGTGAGCTAGATCAGGAACTAGAGGAATGGAAGGACCGCATCCCCATCGATTTCCGCCCGGAGCATGAGATCAAAGCGTCCCATACACCACTAATTTTGCACGTGGTTATGCTACACTTCTCATATTATAACTGCTTAACGACGATACATCGCATGTCTATTCACCACGGCTATTGGACTAGCAGGCTGTCAAACTATGCCATTCAAGGCCTTAACACTCGCCCTATTAACCCACGCATCTTCTCTTCGGCAGCACTTTGCACAGCAGCTGCTAGAGCATCCATCTCGCTTGTCAAATACATCCCTCAAGGAGACAACTCTTGTGTATGGTGAGTTATACTTATACTAATTCCTCCAGCCTTAATATATAGTTTTATCGCTAACATTGTTCTCAGGATGATCTTATACTTCCCCGTATCAGCACTAGTCACACTTTTTGGGAACATACTACAAAACCCTCTGGACCCTAGAGCAAAGTCTGATGCGAAGCTCATGGCTCTTGTCGTATCCTTCCTATCTATGCTTGGCCACGAAGCTGAGACCGGCGGTGTACATCGCATGCTAGGAGTTTGTGCAGAGTTTGAGCGTATAGGAAGAGTAGTGATCGAAAAGGCAGAGAAGGAGCATGCTTCGCGCCGTAAGCGGAAGAGCCACGATGTCGGTTCATCCTCCAAGCCGAGTGTCCCGAGCATCAACACACAACAACGCACCCCATCGCAATCTATGCCATACCAACAACCACAGGTGCGCCCACAAACAGCGACTTCTGCAGCATCTGCGCCAACACCACAGCAGCACCAGCAGATACCCGCCCAAACACTTGCCCCGGAAATGGCATACCAACAACCAACTTCCGGGGGGCACGTCATGGATGCCATCTCGCCTATGTCAGCTGGCTGGCCACAAGATTTCCCCATGACGTCTGACGGTAATATTGATTATGCCAGCACCATTGGTCGTATGAACGCTCAACTATCACCAAGTGTAGTTATGGGCGGATTCCAACAACCACTACTACCGCAAGATCTATACTCACTGCCCATCTCGCTGGATTGGGACTGGGCAGAAATGAGTGGTGGCGCATACCCAACGGTAGAGAATGGAAACTTCCAGGGTCAATTACCCTCTCAAGGAGGGCCATCTAATCAGGGTCTTGGTGGAATGTAGAGTACCATTTAAGAGTACTATGTAGGTGAACAGACCAGAAAGTATGGAGGTGAAGCAAGTCGGGTATATATTGAGACGCAGGTGTCTATCAACAACCGATTTAGGTTTTGTATTATGTAACATTCATTGTATTTTCTTGTAGAAGTTTAATAATAATATAGAAGAACATAGCCTTTGTTTCATTTGTTTGAGTTTCTTACCACTATTTGAAAATGAATAATCATGTAAGTAGCTTTGCTCTGCTTGTTATTTGTTAGGGTTTGAGCTGACTACTCCACTGACATATGATCACGTGAGCCAATAACCAATCATATATTCGGGACCCGGTGGTACGCTAACTCCGATTTTGCAGCCGGGAAAGCCAGGCAAAAAGCTATGAATTAGAGGAGGGGATAATATCGTCGGCTGGAGTCATAGAAAGTGACCACTGCACATTACATGGAATCTGGCTAGGTTGACGTCAAGGGATTGGAGCCTTGGTAGTTGGTAGGCCTTGTATACAATGTTTGCAGCATCTTCTTTGGTACATTTGCCTTATTATATAACGAAAAATGCCTATATTGTTTGCATAACTATACAGAGCAAAGTATATATAGGCAATAAGAAGTCTATTCGTAATTGAAGAGAAAAAACTCCGTCAAGTCGCCCGCTTTCATCGCCGTAGATGATTTTTTTTCCTTGTTTTTCGGGGACCATTTTTACTGCTTTTTTCTCTTCCCTCTCTTAGCTAGCCTCGTGTTGCAGTTGCTTGCCTAGTAGGAAATGAGACAAATAACCCCCACTAAAGCATAGGCCACAAGACCGCTAAAAACGAAACGTTTTAGTGGCTGCAGCACTGAAAACCAACAGTTTCTTTGCTGAAATATTTGCCGATTGAACGCCAAACATACATAGCAACTGCAAATGCAGGCAAGGTCCCACTTTCGCACATCGATTCTTAACCCACATTCACTTTCTGGCCTGCTTGCTATATCATCACCAACATCAACAATAGCATCAACCCCAGCTTCAGCTCTGGAATCACCTCAGCTTTCGCCGTCATTCGAGCCAATCTGCCCGGTGATATACTTGCAATTGCAATTGCACCTGATTCTTTCATCGATAGCCGGGCCCGACACTCTCGCCGTAGATTCCGCTTTTCAGCCGACATCTAAGACGGGCGACAACAGAAGTTGAACGAAAGAGAACCGCAACGAATGAAAGAAAGAGAGAGAGAAAGACAGAAAGTTGCCTATCCTCCTAGCTTGAGCTCCTGCTGCTCTGCCTCTCTTCCTCCCCAATATCACTCTTCTTTCTTCGTCACACATCATGTCGAGACTGTTGATGCGGTCCAGCCAGATGGTTCGCCTGGTGCGACCAATGCCTGCCATAACTAGAGGTTTTGCCGCCGCTAGATCACCAGCGCGTGTGCTACCACCTACCGTGTCTATGATCCGTTCTCGCGCCCGCCTATACTCGACGACGCCACCCTCATCGCAACAGCCGCCCGAGCCGGAAAACAATGAGCCAGACAAGCGCAAAAAAGACGACTTACCCGAGAACTGGGTATACTTTACCAACGAGGAGCTTTCACAGCTATATAAGCTCAAGGAAACGTTAACAGGCTTTCAGAAGTCCGTCATTGATAATATCCTAAAGGACATTCACGAGTTCGGTGCCCCCGCTGAGCTCCGTAATGTCCTGCTCAAATCTGATCAAAACCAGGCACTATCTATCAAGGATATGGCCAAGATCATGCGGTTAGTGCATGTAATGGCCCAGAACTACTCCATGCGCCGTACCGAGATCGAACGTCGTAAACAGGAAGCCGAGGAGGACCGGCTTTTCGATGAAGAGCACGATGCCGAGCGCCGAAACAAAGACGACGCCAAGCGCAGTTTCTTCCAACAGAATGAGAATGAGTCCGAGGAACACTCCAGGGACCAGAAGAAGGAAAGCGCCGGCGACAAGGAAGGCAAGAAGGAACCTAAGCCGTACATGTTCTCGCTCACCATGAATGACATCATCCTCAGTGTTGTGTCCTTTATGGTTATTGCTCCCTTTTTGCAGGGTGTCTTCACCTCTAGCGAGCGCGAGATCACTTGGCAAGAACTCCGGCGTATGTTCCTCGACAAGGGTCTTGTTGAGAAGCTTACCGTTCGTGAGCGCCGGGTTGACGTTCAGCTAAACCACGAGGCAGTCCAATCGATTTACGGCGATGCCGGAAGCATCAACGCCAATACAGGGTACTTCTTCTCCATTGGCTCCGTCGACTCTTTCGAAAAACACCTAGAGCAGGCTCAGGATGAACTGCAAATCCCCCCTCGCAGCGCATTCCCGTTAGCTACGGCGCCAGCAAGAGCACCATGATGAACCTCGTCATGGCTTTTGGCCCGACGCTGCTACTGGTTGGTCTGATGTTCTGGACAACGAAGCAGATCAGCTCGCGCGGTGGTAACCAAATGTTCGGCTTTGGCAAGTCTCGCGCCAAGAAGTTCAACCACGAGACTGCCGTCAAAGTCAAGTTTGCTGATGTCGCCGGTATGGACGAAGCCAAGGTGGAAATCATGGAGTTTGTGCAGTTCCTTAAGAAGCCTGAGAAGTTTGTGCGTCTTGGTGCTAAGATTCCCCGCGGTGCCATCCTGTCTGGTCCTCCCGGTACCGGTAAGACACTGCTGGCCAAGGCTACTGCCGGCGAGTCCGGAGTGCCGTTCTTCAGTGTGAGTGGTTCTGAGTTTGTGGAGATGTTTGTCGGTGTTGGTCCCTCGCGTGTACGTGATCTGTTTGCGACAGCTCGCAAGAACTCTCCATGCATTATCTTCATTGACGAAATCGATGCCATTGGTCGGTCCAGAACCGACTCTAACCGTATGGGTGGCGGTAACGACGAGCGCGAGTCGACGCTGAACCAGATCCTAACTGAGATGGACGGTTTCAACACGGCTGAGCAGATCGTTGTGCTGGCTGGCACCAATCGCGCGGATATCCTAGATAAGGCGTTGATGAGACCTGGTCGTTTCGATCGTCACATCTACATCGATCGGCCAACCATGAAGGGTCGTGAGGATATCTTCAAGGTGCATCTAAAGAAGATTGTCACTAACGAAGACCTTGAATATCTGACCGGCCGTCTGGCTACTTTGACACCTGGATTCTCTGGTGCTGACATTGCTAACGTTGTGAACGAGGCTGCTCTTGTCGGTAAGTCTTAGTATTTGCTCAATCTACCTGCACTACATGTTTGAATCTTGTCACTGACCTATCTGGTTTCTCTTATAGCTGCCCGTGCCAATGCTGAGTCTGTCACTCTGCAACACTTTGAACAAGCTATCGAGCGTGTTATTGGAGGTCTCGAACGCAAGTCTCTAGTTCTCAACCCTACTGAGAAACGCACTGTTGCCTACCACGAGGCTGGCCACGCTATTTGTGGCTGGTACTTCAAAGATGCCGACCCTCTTCTCAAGGTGTCCATTATTCCCCGTGGTCAGGGTGCGCTAGGTTATGCGCAGTATCTGCCTCAGGACGCCTACCTAATGACAGTTGAACAGCTGATGGACCGCATGGCTATGACGCTGGGTGGCCGTATCTCGGAGGAAATCCACTTCCCTACGGTCACCACTGGTGCCAGTGACGACTTCAAGAAGGTCACACAGATGGCACAGCGCATGGTCACGGAATGGGGTATGTCGGAGAAGGTTGGTCCTCTACACTACGAGAACAATCCCAACCAGATCCAGAAGCCATTCGCTGAGTCAACGGCCCAACAAATTGATGCCGAGGTGCACCGCATTGTCGAAGAAGCGTACAAGCGCTGTCGCGACCTACTAACCAGCAAGAAGACCGAGATCGGTCTGGTTGCTGAGGAGCTTCTGAGCAAAGAGGTTCTGACCCGTGACGATATGGTGCGTCTTCTAGGCCCACGGCCATTTGAAGAGAAGGGCGATTTTGAGCGCTTCTTTGGCGGTAAGAACCCAGGCCTAGGCAAGCAGAACGAGCCTGATGCCGTCGTGGAGGATGTGAGTGTCGACCAGCAACAGCAGCAGCCTCCTTCTGATGTTACTGGTCCGACTCCCTCGACTTTCAAGAGCCAACGGTGAAACTTGCATCAATGAGGAAAACGGGCCTAGAGCCCCATAACTTGGCTTTTTCTAGTTGTCCTTGTTTTTGATTTGATGTATTGTATTTATTCTCCTGCCTAGGCTTATCATCATGCTATCTTTATATTGCTTACATGTACGGTTTCTGTTTTCCCTCCTTTGCTTTAGGGACTTGCTTCTCGGTTGCTATCCTCATACTATCACTCTAAATCTGGCTTCGGCCTGTCAACTTCCCCTTTAACTTCTCTCCTGCTTTTTATCTCTTTCCACGATGTATCCATTTCTCCGTCGTATTTTTTTTTTACTTTCTCCGCACTCTCACCAAGTATTACTCTGTAACAACATATACACACTACTTCATCCAAATAATGGCATATTTTTATTATTTTTTTCTGACTTATATATTTTATCTTGAGTCTCCTCACTCTATCTATGACATGTCGAAAAGAAAGAACAACAAAAAAACTCAAATGTACTACTATCAACCCTAATTTGCTTCAAATATCTTCTAATTTATACGTGATGTAAGGTGGGAAATGATCAAACGCAATGAAAATTCCTTGAAATTGTGAAGCTAATAAGCTACTTTTGTGTGCATACATATAGATGTACATATATACATAGTATAACTATCTACATCCGTTTCTATACTAGTTTCTCTTCATCGCATATAGCCCCACTGTTTATGTGCTCCTTAACGACGCTTATATTTCCAACTTCAACGGCCTTCAATATGATCATTCTCAGATCACAGTTTTTATTCTCATCAATCATCATTTACTTCGCTTTTTTTTTTTCATTAGTTTCTTGTTTATTTTGGCTTGTCATACTATGCTATATATCAAGACAAATAAATAAAAACATAGCTAAGAAAATGGCAGTTTGACCTCTTCCATCAATATATTAAACAAACACTCTTAAGAAATCGCATTACTACACAACTTACCTTACACTCAAGATGAGGGTATCTCTATGTCAAGGTATGATCCGAGACGTCCGTCGACGTCTCCCATTCTATGTCAGCGATTGGCGCGATGCTTGGGATTATCGAGTAGTTCCCGCGACCGTATACATGTTCTTTGCAAAGTATGTTATAACTCCTTATATCTCACAGGACAAATAATCGCTATGATATCATTTTTTCGAGTATATATATACTAACGATACTCAGCATCCTGCCTGCCCTAGCGTTCTCGCTAGACATGTTCACTAGTACCAACCACCATTACGGCGTAACTGAAGTCCTCCTCGCCTCCGTTCTAGGCTCAGTAGTCTTCTCGCTGTTTGCCTGCCAACCACTTGTCATCGTCGGCGTTACAGGGCCTATTACTGTGTTTAACTATACAGTATATGACATCATGAAGTCGACGGGTGTCGATTACATGGCTTTTATGTGCTGGATCGGGCTCTGGTCTCTTGTTTTACACACAGTTCTCGCAGCCACAAACACGTGTAATCTACTTCGATACGTGACGCGGTTCCCCTGTGATATCTTTGGGTTCTACGTTGCCTGTATATACATACAGAAAGGCATTCAAGTACTCGAACGTCTTGGGTATGACGAGGGCTTCTACCTTTCCATTGTTCTAGCGCTACTGGTCTTCATAGTATCGTATACCACTGCTAAAGTGGGCGAGGGCAGCCTGTTTATACATCCCGTGCGAACGTTCTTGGCTGATTATGGCACGCCGTTGACATTGATCTTCTTTACGGGCTTTGTACATATCGGACGTATGCGTAATGTAGACGTTGAAACGTTGCCCACTGGATCCGCGTTTGAACCGACTGGTCGGTCAAGCTGGATCGTAAATCCCCAGAATGTGTCCGTTAGTGACGCATTCTTAGCACTGCCTTTTGCAGTTCTACTTACAATTTTATTCTGGTTCGATCATAATGGTAAGGCAACCAAACAAGTGCTTGATTTAGAGATTAATATAGCTAACGCCATCTATTTACAGTATCGTCTCTCATTGCCCAAGGCACCGAGTTCCCTCTTCGGAAACCTGCCGGCTTCCACTGGGATCTCTTTCTGCTTGGCATTACCACTGCCGTAGCCGGTATTCTCGGCCTTCCCTTTCCCAACGGTCTGATTCCACAGGCACCATTCCACACCAAATCACTGTGTGTTACTAGCCTCTCTGAATCTGAAGGTTCGCCATCGTCGACATCTGGTGGACTCGGCACAGACGACGAAAAACCTCGTCCCGCGCCTGTCGTCACTCACGTTGTCGAACAGCGTGTATCGAATCTTGCGCAGGGTCTACTTACATTAATAGCTATGACGGGGCCTCTTTTGGATGTTCTCCATCTAATCCCCCATGGCGTTCTTGCAGGCCTATTCTTCGTCATGGGAATCCAAGCCCTTGAAGGGAACGGCGTCACAGCTAAATTGATATATCTCTTACAAGATGAGCAACTAACACCGAGGAATCACCCATTCCGGATAGCAACAACACACCACGATGAAGGCAATAATAGCAGCAGAACCGAATTTGTACGGAACAAGTCTATATGGCTATTTGTAATGATTGAGCTTGTAGGCTTTGGGGCAACGTTTGCCATCACGCAGACTATTGCTGCTGTTGGTTTCCCGGTATTCATTATGTTGCTAATTCCTATACGAGCAGTCCTCCTTCCGCGGATCTTCAGTGTTGATGAACTATCGGTATTAGATGGACCAACGTCATCTCCATTTACTATGGAAAGCTGTGGTGGGGTTCACAGGCATAACAGCTCACAAGATGATCTTCCTCGTACATCATGAAGGACTACAAGCTGTCTAGATTTCTTGAACAAATAGTAATAATGATGGTTATATGAATAGCACATGATGGATGTATATAGCATACATGTAAAAAGATATGGCAACCTCCTCATCTTTCCCCCCCAAGATAACCTCTCCAAAGCAAAAAGAACAGCTTGAAGGAAGTTGTGATGCTCACTACCAGGGTCGAACTGGCGACCTTCGCATTACTTGACATTCGAGAGTTGAATATTAGTACGACGCTCTAACCAACTGAGCTAAGCGAGCTGAATGCTGATGCGTGATAATGTGCCTCTTACTAGCAAAGATGAATCATCTATGTTAGGGTTTCTGAAATAAGGGTTAGAAATACAGGTAGATGTTGAATATAGTCAAGTCAAGAGTTAGTCATCGGCTATCTTAGGATTTCTGGCTCCTATCTTTCTACGCTTCCTTTACCTGATCTTTGAGATTATAGGACTCCTTGTTTCTTCTGAGGGACATATCGAGCTATATATAAGCAAGTTCTTCACGTGCTTTACATATATATCTAATGTGGTAGTGTTTCCATGCTCTAGATGATAGTAGGCTACTTACCCAGATAGGGGGGAAAACTTGAGAAGACAAAAAAAAGCATTGGGTGTCTAATAGACAAACGTGTTATGGTGATACTACATGTTGGCCCATCGAGAAATAAATCCTTCTGTAACTTTTTCACTTAGGCTGGTTGCTTATGCAGGGACCCGTAGATAACCCTAATCACTGATGTAGCGAAGGGGCCAGGTCTTGGCTGTTCTAATTTTTTGTATTTTTTGTCCCTCTTTTAAGTGTCACTCCGGGTTATGTTAGCTCCGCTTCCAGATTTCCGGCCCAACAACATAATCAGTTCACATATTTGGACGAGGGGGGGAATGACTTTATCTTTGGATTTGCTTATGTATTTGATTTTGGTGGGAAACGATATCTCACAACAAGGGTGACTGAAGAGAGAGCTGTAATATAGGTTGTATCTGATTTTCTAGTTTTTGTGGTATAATCGAGATTGAATGGGCTTCGATTGTAGATCGACATATGTTTAAAAAATGTGCCCGTTTCGCTTTAATCTATCTGTTTTAATATCACACAATCAGTTTTGCCACATCAAAGTTTTACTTTTCATGGCTAAAGGGATAACACAGGAGTTGGTTAATTTTTTTTTCGTCTTTAGAAGAGGATTTCTTGCTCGAAGGGAGGAATTAACTACTAAGGAAAAATAAAGTACAAATAAGCCATCTAACCTAACGAGATGAAGCTGACCATTTCATTATCCAAGTATCATAGTGTGCTAAAGTCGGTGAAGCCGTCAATATGCTAATCAACAAAAAGCTAGAGTAGGCATATTCATGTATTGATGCACCTTGTTCTAGGTAACAGGAAATTTTGGATACATGGAGCAAATCTATATGGTTAATCATATTCAAGATTTTGCCTACATGCAAGGGGAAATCTTAGAAGAATGTGTGTATAGATATATTAGTATCAGTGATAGAATCTTGCATTACTTTCGTATACGTATTCTTTTTTCCTTCCTTTTACCCTGGATTTTCTTTTCGTGTTACTCTATGGTAAAGCCTACTAATGATTCTGCAGAATCTTCTCAACAAAAAAGAAGGCAGAAAACTGCAGAGTTTTCACCTATCCTGCATCCTGCATATCTAGTTTTCCCGCACTAGTTGGGCTTTATTTTGAGAGATGCAATATAACTATACTAATAGAGAGAGAGAGTTTGCTTTATATATACAGAAAATAGTATAGATCAACAGATGAGTGCTCTTCTTGACCTCATATCTAAATAATTCTGTAGACAGGATAATCCATTGCAAAATGTGTAGTTGTGTGATATACGACTTATCTGGCTTTTTGCCTGACATTGTAATATCTACTATCCCATTATACCCTATTCTGTTCTATCTTGCCCCAACATGGCCCTCAAATAGGCATAGGCACCATAGTAATGCGGTGAGCGGACAAGCTTTCCGAACAGGTCAGCTTGCATATTATGCGCAACCGCTTTCATTTTTTCTTTTTGGCATGTGAAGCTGCATCGCACAAGAGTACATATATACATGGCGTTTGCTTGCAAATCTTGACCGCTTTCACATATTTCGTTACGTGCATTAATCGGGGATAAGTCCAAAGTGCCATTGGCTCTACTATGTAGCCAAGTAACTAGCCGTTTGTTGATGTTGTTATTGCTTGGTGTTAGAGATTCTGTTTATCGTATTTCTATGGGCATCTAGTTCTCTAGGCGTCCGAGAGTTGGTATTAACTCTAAATTTTCTGATCCGAGGCTCTGAAAACAATAAGAACAAAATAAAATACATGGTTGGCGTTTTCAGGTTTCTCCTGCAGCTGCTGAGCCTTGTTGCTACCATAAAGATATACAGATACTACAACTATAGCTGCTACTATTGTTCCTCTAGGCAGGGAAGCAAGTCGCAGAATCTAACCATTGAATTGCATTTTCACATGCATAACGTGCTGTAACGTCTCTAGTCTATCCGTCAAGAACTACCCAACAAAGTTTGCATCTGTCTGACTATTTTAGGCCTAAATGAGCCTCGAAAGACCCCTAAAGATTTGATTTGGTACGCACTTGCTTTTTCTTTTTTCTTTTTCCTAACTTTGTCTAACTTGGCTACTTGTACGGATTTTTGTGGCCTTACACTAAACCATGTTGAGATCTAGCTATTTTTTTTTTCCTTTTTATTTCTAGAAACAAAATCATAGAAAGGCCTTTTCCGTTCCTTTTCCTCTTAGTCTGGCTTAGACTATTGTCGCTATATTGGTCGCAACTATGGCTTTAGTACTCAAGACATATTGTAAAAAATCAAAATCCCTACATACAGCGAGACTCGGCCTGGACCGACAATAGACAAATGTATTACATAGTTGTAGAATAACCTGACCAGAGAAAAAGAAGCCTTAGTGCTAGGGTAAAGAGCCTTGATACAGTATATCTCGCTATCGATCAGCTATCATCATAAAACAGATTACGGACCTCGTCGTCTCCTAGTGTTCTCCTATTTTGGAACACTGCCTTCTTATGTACTATCTGTAAGAGTAAGAGAAGTATTACTACATCACATACGTATCTTACGAGCAATTACTTGAGTAAGCTTGGCTCGTGAACTATATAGAGATATGTAAATATATACATATACATGGGACATAGGAATATCGGTAAAGACTATATTACTATGTACCAGTTTCAAGGCCTATTATATTTCTATCGTATCTTTGCTTATTTCAATCACCGTTACATAGTAGTAGTGGCCAGACGAGTTTAGTATAAAAAATAGAGGCCACTTTACATGTACATATTGAAACAACTGAAACAGCCCATGCACTTTTATCATCTTCTCTTGTTTCTTGAGATGCAAAATCCGCACAAACGGTCCGTCCACAGGCTTGGCCTGTTCGCAGTTGATCCCATCAATTTATCAATTTGACCTGGCCAATCCCATGTGTTGCGTTTTGGCAGTTGACCACCCTGGTCGTTATTTTTTGCTGTTTTATTTTCCTTTTTTATTCTTACAGTCTTCCATCGACCTGTTCCCCTTCTAGTAATCGTCTAGATGAAGTCTGTCTATCTCTACCACCTCACTCAAAAAAATGCCTGCTCTTCCTAAAACAAGGGAAACACTCAAGCATACCAACAAAAAACGAGACCTAATTCAAAAGATCTGGCTAGAACATGTGTATATACATAGCCTTCCATCACAATAGTTTCAACACTATATAGCCTCTACTAAGCTACTAAACTAGTAGCCGTTCTTAGTTTCACTCAAGGACGCTCCGTGCCCGTTGTTCCTGTCCTATCCTGTGCTTGCCCTTATCTTGCTTACCACTACACACCTTTTTACTTGGTGCTTAAGCCTTCCATAAGGACTTGCTTGTTGCTTGTTGCTTGTGCCTTGGAAATCCTTTTCCTTTCCTGCCCGGCCATTTCATCCCTCATTCTCATCCCCATTTGAATCCTGCTAGCTTGCTCCCTGCCTCGTTCTTTCTCCTATCCTCTTTTTTGTTTTGGCTACTTCTCTCGGCTACTTTACCAAGCGAAGTAGGTGGCATGACATAAAAAACTACTCACTATTCGAATGGGTAGTGTTATGTTAATAAATGGTGTCTGAGTGAAGTTAGTGTAGCACTTAATAGGTAGTTTGGCGTAGTAATAATAGAAGAGCTGGCATTGGATAAGCGTAGTAATAGACGCAGCCGCTGTAGCTCTTAGACTAAGTTGTTACTATGTAATAAACCAACATATAACATTTTAGTATAGTATCTAGGCAAAGCCACATTAGCTAACTAGAACAACTACTTATATCTTTCTTTTTATTCTCTCCTATTTGCTTTCTCTTCCCTGATGAGCCTCAGTCAGTATATTTCTATCTTGCTTGGCCTTCTCTCTTAAGCCAGACCTTCTCCTCTTTTTTTTTTCCACTTCTTTTTATTATTTATTTTGCGAAATTCTTCAAGTCTCTCTACCGCCTGTCCTTTTTGTCACTTTTCTTCTATATTTTCTTTCTTTCCTTCTTTCTTTCCCTTTCCTTTTTTCTCCGCTCCTCCCCTTTGTCTAGATATCCATCTGAACATCTCTTTGCTTCTAGCAACTACCCCCTTCTAGTCGTCGTACTTGTGTTGCTCCAGAAGTAGTAGGACCAACGAGGCTACGTTTACTTGTAGAAAGATCACCGGTCTTTCTCTTCCTTTCTTCCGTCTATAATTTCCTCCACCAACAAGGTTCTGTTGGCTAGAACGTCATGTCTACCAGCACTGTTCGGCCCACCGCGGTAAGCATCAAGCTTTTCCTTACTAGAATGGAAGCTTGTTGTGATAGATATACTAACGTCCATCCCCCTTCGACCAGGCCGCAGCCAAGAAAGCTACCTCCAAGAAGGAGATCCAGGAGTTCCCCTCCATTGACGAGCTTCGTGCCGTCATCCCACCCCACTGCTTCCAGCCCAAGGTGTGGATCTCCATGTCATACCTCATCAAGGACCTGACCATGTTCTTCGGTCTGATGTGGGTTGCTCAGACCTACATTCCCGGCGTTGAGAACCAGTACCTGCGCTGGGCTGCCTGGGGTCTCTACGGCTACATCAACGGCCTTATCGGCACCGGCATCTGGATTCTGGCCCACGAGTGTGGCCACGGTGCCTTCTCTGTCCACCCTCGCTTCAACAACATTGTCGGCTGGGCTTCTCACTCGCTGCTGATGGTGCCCTACTTCAGCTGGAAGTACTCCCACTCGCGTCACCACCGCTACACCGGCCACATGGAGAAGGACATGGCATTTGTCCCTACCACCGAGGCCTCGCACTCTGCTAAGCGCGATGCTGCCCTGGTTGACCCCGATCTGTTCGAGGATGTGCCGATTGTAACCCTGGTGCGCCTGATTGTCCACCAGCTCGTTGGCTTCCCTCTGTACCTGTTCACCAACGCCACTGCTGGCCCCGACTCGCTGCAGAAGGAGAAGCCGTGGTACCGCCGCAGCCACTTCGATCCCTGGAGCGCCGTGTTCCGTCCCTCGGAGGCCTTCTACATCTTCATGTCGGATGTTGGTCTAGCTACCACCGTCTTCTTCGTCTACCAGCTGGGTCTCCGTGTCGGCTGGACCAACATGACTCTGCTTTACGTTGTGCCTTACTTCTGGGTTCACCACTGGCTGGTTGCCATCACCTACCTGCACCACACCCACCCCGATGTCCCCCACTACGACGCTGACAGCTGGACCTTTGTCAAGGGTGCTCTGGCTACTATTGACCGTGACTTTGGCTGGGTTGACCGCTACGTTTTCCACGGTATCATTGGTACCCACGTTGTCCACCACCTGTTCTCTCGTATCCCCTTCTACTACGCTGAGGATGCCACTGAGGCTCTGGTGCCTGTCCTGGGTGACCTGTACTACAAGGAGGAGACCAACTTCTGGAAGTCTCTATGGACCACTTTCAACAACTGCAAGTTTGTTGTTAAGGATACTCGTGTCCCTGGTGCTCTGAAGTGGAACGGTCAGGAGTAAATGGGGGTTAATTAAAACAAATCACGGGAAACGGATTTTTATATGAAAAAACAATAGAATCATGGGGGTATTGGATCATCTAGACGATGAATTGAAGGAAGCTTATATTAGACTGAAGGGAAAGGAAAACCGAAGATGCCTATATATGTATTGGGAAACGACAAAGTTTAAGTCTTTCTAAGAGAAGACATGTTTATTGATACCCTATTTTCTCATTTTCTTCACACATCAAGATCATTTTGTTCTCTCCGTTTGACTTTTTCTTTCTGTTCACTCAATCTGTTCTGCGGCTGAGATTACAGTATCAGCTAGACTAATCAAATAATAGAGAACTGTATAAATCTACCTCGTACATGCACAACCCAAAAAACAGGCAACTATGTAGATCATCCTCATGTATCGTGGCCTAAACATATCTTCCGTATCTGATCTGTAGTGCGTTGTCGTATCTAACACCATTTATCTGTACAAGATAGGGGGAAGACAAAGCCTTGAGGACCTCGCAACCAGATAAAATCTAGGAGCAGTTTTATGTCGTTTCCTTATTCTTTTTCTTTTAATCTGTCTTAAACGCCGATGTTACTTTCGGGGAAAGGTTGTTGGGAAACGAGGGCCGAGAGAAGAGAAGGGAAAATAGTGTCTTAGTACATTGTTTACAGATTCCTCCCTCCATCCCCTTGCCTTGGCTAGTCTTCGTTTCGATGGCTCTGCATAGTATCGATCGACCGTAGCACCAAATGTGGACAGACAATTTGATGACTACTTTACAGATAGAACTCACCTTATTTTGTTGCCAGCCGTCAAAGTGGACAGTTCATCGAAATGATCTAAAGAACCAAGATGGAGAGCGGGGGGGGGGGAGACATGGGTTATAGAGGAGAATGAAAATTCTCCTAGGCCTTAACTTCAGCCGAAGTTTAAGTATGATGTCATTAATCTAAATTTGTTTCTACATAAAGACACTCAGAGAACAAGCAAGATATTGTTGACTTAGCAAGTAAACATTGTGTAGATTGATAAGGACATAAAAAGATCTGATAAAAAACACCAGCCAAGACAAATATCGAACCCTAACCGAATCTAGAAACAAAGTATCATAACCCTTAGTCTCATCTGTGATGAAAACAATACCATACAAAATAAACACAATACACTAAGATAAAATATGACTAGAAGGACGATCCGTATCCTCCACGATGATCGTTACGTCTGTTTTCTCTTTGACCCAAGATATGCTCGTCTATATTCACATACGAACCGGTATGGTTTGGCTGGTCAAAGTTTCGTTTGATTATGATAGGAGGCGACTGGCGACTTGAATACTGTGTGTTCTGGCTGTGATGCATACGATCTTGATCCTGACGCTGATGATGCAGCTCCTGTTGTTGGCTTGCACCTTCAGTAGTTGTAGCTAGAGATATAGCGGTCCGTTGCAACGATATAGGCGAAGATGCCGTTGTATAGTTGGTAGAGCTTGTGTTTGTGCAATAAAAAGGCCTGTCCCCGTTGCTTGAAGATTGTAGAAGAAGCGCAGATGTTGATGTAGGCCGATGGAGATGATATGGTGACTCCCGGTGCTGTTGCTGTTGTTGTTGCTGAAAGGAGGTCGAGTAAGAGTTAGGTAGTGGGCTGGATGTGGGCGTGGAACTTGGACGCAAACGGACACTAGAAGGTCCAGCGGCCGAGTATGTCGTATGTGAAGAAGAATGTGGCAAAGGCATAGAAGAGTAGCTGAGAGGGAGCGTAGCAGATGTTGGTGCTGAAGATGGAGTTAGTGTTTGATGTCAAGATATGAGAATAGTGAACTTGACACAAGAGAACTTACTGGGGTATATATTAGCATCGTAGGAGCTACTTTCGGGCCTTTTATGAGCGTAAGATGTACGATCAAATGGTGACAGAAGCTGATGATTCTGATGATGTTGGGTTTGTTGTGAATCTAGCATCGACGTACCATAAGCAGATACGGGATATTCCATAGGCATGGTCGTAGCAAAGCTAGTTGCCTGATGTGATTGAACATGGGGCGGCAAAGGACCTGGAGGAGGCGGCAAGCTGTGAGATATAGAAGCCGGAGCACCATACTGGCTATGCAGGGCACTGACGTTATCAAAGCCATCCGGAACAGCTCGCATGCGGATCATGCGGTCTCGATCTTCAGCGTTGATACGCTTGATCTTAGCCCGACTTTAAGAAAAGTCAGTTTTTGTATGACTAAAGGAGGTAATGTCTGATTACGAGACGAGGGAACTCACCGGTTCTGAAACCATACTTGGACCTGACGGGGGCTCAAGCCGGGAATCTGACGCGAGAGTTGCTCACGATGGGCAGCATCTGGATGAGGCTGTTTGGCAAACTCGCTCGTTAGATAACGTGACTGCTGATGAGTCAATCTATCCCAAATGTTAGTATTATATGTCGAGATATATGATCATATGGGGAAGAAACATGCCTAAAGCGCTTCATCTTGCGGCGCTGAGCTGTACGTTCCTGCCCAGACAGCATGGAGAGCTGTGCTGCAGTATTGCCATGTGACACTGGCACATCGTCAACTAGTTCCTGCTTCATATCTGCGTGATGATGAATTGAAGCTGGAGTAGAAGTAGACGGAGCGGTTGAACTTTGATCGTGTTGATGGTATGAACGACTGACGCCATATAGAGAAGAAGTAGCTTGATAGTCTATAGATTGAGGCTGATGGCTTGGGAATCCTTGATGAGGAGGATGGTGATGAGAAGGCTCATATGTACATTGGCTTAGATGATAAGACCCTATGTCAGAGGCACTAGTGAATGATTGCCTTGGGATTGATAAAGTAGTAGGAAAGTATTGAGAACAAGAAGAAGAAGAGGTTTGATATGGGGCAGTCCTTGGTTCTCTGATATCAGAGTAACTATATGACTGGGGATGTGGCCGCCTGAAAGAGTAATTAGCAGATTCTGTTTGTTGACCTGTAGGCAAAGGCTGGTAATCTGCTATTTCTTCCACTGCTGCCTCTGATGAAAGAGCACTAGTAGTATTATTAGTAGTATCAATGGCATTCAAAGGATAGTTTTTGCCTAGTTCCATATTGTTTGCAGAATTAGAAACAGTCAAAGCAGAGATACTACCAGAGTCTGTATTGTCAGTGTCAAAGGATGTCAGAAAGACTGAAGCTGGCTCTATAGAAGTGGCTAAATACGAAAATGGCCGTAGCCATTGTGACTCATGGCGATGTCCATCTAGAGAAGCCACTGTATCTACGGGCATGGAACCACTAGAATTGGTTGATATCAGCCGTGATTTGTGGTCTTTGCCAGCCGGCGGCGAGGCCGAAGTTGCCGCTGGGGCTGCTGGTGTAGCTGCAGGAAGACCAAACGTCGTCTGTTGCCGCTCTTGTTGTTGGCATTCGCTCTGATAGTTCTCTTTAGAGGACCCGGTGGACGCGGCCATGCGGGGAGCCGAGGCAAGTTGAGTAGTAGAAGACACCGGAGACGGCGAGAGGCCAGTAGAAGAAGAAGCCAACGGTGAGGTAGAGGAACGATACGGGAAGGCAAAGTAGTTGGTGTGGTTGTAGAGAGTATTGTGACGGTGGTCAGCTATCTTGCCAAGAGTCCAGGCGTTCTGACTGGACGCACTTGATTGGCACGAGGCAAGCATTTGGGGAGAAGATTAGGTAGAGAATGGGAGAGAATGAATATGGACAGCGATAGGTTATATATGGACTGTCGTAGAAGATATAGAAGGGGAATAAAGATGAGTGGAAGGATAGCCGAAAGTTATATAAAGATATGCTTAACCGATACATTAGTTAGTTGACCTAAAACGCTAAATGCACTATAATAGCTAAGCAAACAAAAACTCAACTCAGTAACAAATTACAAGGTCTTACCTTTCTGTATGAAGTATCAAGTAGTAAAAAAAAAACGAGTTGTCAAAAGTGGACAGCGAGAAACGGGAAGGAATAGAAGTATAAGTAGGGAAAGTGACACTCGGTATCGAACAAAGCTAGACAATTGGAAAAAAGAAGGCACTTTTTCTTGATTAATTCCGTCCTGCGTTTGAGGCAATAAGCAATGGCAAACGAAGGAGGATGAAGGCCAGTGGAGAGAGAATCTAGTACTAGAGCAAGTAGGGAAAGGGCCTAGAGGAGGGGGAAGAAGAAGAATAGCAGAAAAAATGCATTTATAGATAGAAAAGCACAAGATAGTCAAGCGTTAAGCGAGTTAGGAAGAACAAAGGGAATAAACAAAGCATATAGAATCATCAGGGTGGTGATCGAGGAGTTATATAGAACATATAATGTGTTATAAGGCAAGCTGCCTTACTATGATAGAAGAACCATAAGACAAAAAGAAAATGACATGTCACGCTATACACCACGGCAATCCATACTATACTATTGGTATATATTTTTATACCAAGGACTAGTATATGCGTACACGCTTTAGATCTCAGCACACCATCGATGCCATGACACGATCTTGCATATAAATCAACAACAGCCCGACTGCTAAAGGAACAAAGAGGGGAAGCCGAAGATTGGGTGAGCACGCAGTTACCCGGCTTCGGAGAGATAGAGTAGAAGAAATAGAGAAAGGAATCCACGGGATAGAGACAGTATCATACAAGGGGGTGGGGTGTATAGACGCATTTCTTCATCTTTACGTGCTTTCATACATCTCTCGATAGACATTGTTTAGCCTAGCCATCATTGTATTTCACAGATTGATAAACAAACCAGCGTAGGAAGATAAGTATGGCTTGTTAGTGTGTCATCCACCCAAAGAATGAGAACATAGTACTTTACGGGAAAAAGGTCACGAAGACTAAAAAAGGAACATATAATAGAAGATGTACCGCGAGACCCTGCTTGCGTAAATCTGAGTAAGAGCAGTTATAAGAGCTTTAACTGGCCAGAAACTATACTATGTCGTCGTTTATTGTCTATCTTCTTACTTCTTTAACTTGGAACAAAAGTGACTCTGAGTGACAATGTGACAAAAATTGACCTAAACTGTCACTGTGACTGTGCATGTGTATTTGACGTATTTCTTGTACGCTTTAAGCGTCAAGTGCGCCATACACAATTTAGAAAAACACACCTTGGGTTGATTAAGATTCCAGGGAGAACTAGTTGAAGAAAACGATAGTGATACTTGTGTTCTTTTTGTTGTTTGTTTTTTTTTTTGTATTTTCGGGGGTTTTTTTTTCATATTGTGTACATACTTGGTATAACATCTTCGAAGATGAAAAAAAAGAGAAACGACATCAGAATCAATTTTGACTAACTACGATATAAAAATGAAAATTGTATACCGCACTGCTTAAGTAACTACCTGTGAGTTTCTAGAGAAGCGGCAACAAACAATTAACCCTTTCTCTTTATACTTTTGAAGTTTATTTCTCACATGATCAATCCTGCATATTATCTATACATCTTTCAGTTATCGTTCCGCTATAGCTCAGCCTGCCAACGAAATGATTCCAAACAAAAACACTAGTATTAAACCGGCAATCTAATAATATCACCCCTCCTGTCAAGTCTTAGAATAAAGAAACAAAGATGGGGGTTGGAACTGGGGGGTTCTTCTGGCACAAAATTAAATAAAGAATATTGCTGTTCTTCTAACAATTGTCCTTCTATTCTTTTATGATGATATTTCTTATATTTACTCAGATACTAAAAGTGGCTTCACTTCCGTCCAGTTACGTACTATAGAAACGGTGATGGCCCATTACAAAGATTGTCATTACGCAGATATGAATTACGGTTACTTCCTACATCTCTTCCCGCCACTTTTACACAACTATATAAAATGTACACTTCTCACACGAGCTATTACCACAGCCTCTGACGTAACAATAAACTAGGACCTATTCCCTTCCTAATTTCTGGTTTTTATTATCTCCCACAAGATCACTAAGAGAAGTGAAAAAGAGCCTAGTCTCTTATAATCTACAACGAATAGAGTTGCTGCTGATTCGGCAGTTTTACATCTACAGCGAATAGAAACTCTGGCGTTTGTAAAACACAGCCAATAATTCCTTCTCCTACCGAGATTCTACTACCTTAACATTAAACGAAGAAAGTAACCTCACAAAATCCATTCTCTAGTCTGTCTCCAATATACACGGTTGAGATGTAGGAGAGGGGGTGTTTATATTTTCTTTCTCTAGTCATCTATCTATAGTTTATAACCATTTGTACTTTTTGTTGACCGCAGCCTCGGTATCCCCAATAAAAATGATGTCCGTAACCGATCTTCGACCGCGTGTCTTTTGCGATGTGATGCTAATTCCTTTGTGCTCAATGGCTAGATGCTATTCTTTTGTTTTTTACTGCTAACTCGATACGATTTGATACGCACGTAAGAACTACTTCAGATAAGGAACTTACAAGTAATTCTGTTCTACAACTATGCTATATTGTAATTCCAGACAATATAACCAAGTAGTCATCATGCATGTCTAGATTGCATACACCATGCCTACAGCCCCATTAATAATGCCCAGTAGGGAAACCATTACGAGCTGCTACTTTAAGCTTAGGATGGACGGTTATGATTAGATCTTTTACATTATGTTCTCTTTTTTTCCCTTGCCGTATAGTATAAAAAAAGTAAAGAAAGGAAAAGAGAAGAGAAGAAATGAACAAAATCAAAGCCTCCAAAACCCCATTTTGGACAAGGTTCGCCATGGCAAACCAAGGGGATGGAATAGGAAACATTCCCATAAAACCAGAATGTGACGAACCGACTTGTCAGATTCTACCCGCTTGTTTGGCAGGGAACGCTTCATTTTCCGAGAACCATCTAAGTCCGGAGGAGAACGTACTTTGATGTACTTTGACAATTTTATATTTGTTTATTCTAGATAACAAACAAATACATTTACGGAACTACAAGGGCTTCTCGTCCTGTTTTATTATTAGAGCCTGTCTCTAAACATTCAGTCCACTGAGACTTACCTTAGATCTCAAATCACCAAGACAATGAAATTGTGTATAGAAACTACGATTCGGGAATCAGGAAGCTCTTGTTTCAATTAAATCATACTCGACAACCGTCTATATATTCATGTCGATCAACGGGTCACTCGTGGGGTTTAGTCACAGTGTTAGAATTTGAACATCCTAGAATATTTGTACACCTCAAGGTAGAGTAACTAGCATTAATTCTATTACGTCTTTTACCTTGCTTTGTACAAGGGAGACGGCCTCTCTTTAGCTCATCGTCTAGTACCTTACTCTAGTTCTAAGCTTCTTTAGCAATACATGTAAATAGTTTTCTTTACCCTTCTCATCTCTTTCCCGGGACTCCAGATACATCAAGTATTAGCCAGTCCGATATCATTTCTCTTTAGTAAGTAGTAAACAGGTTGCCTGCCCGTGAGGTCCGTTAAATTGCTTCTTGCTATAAAACTATACAGGCGTGTACGTTTTATTCTTGGCTTTCCTTCATCATCCTAGTCCAGCTTGCAGGGTCGCTTATACAGATTACTTCCGTTTATGGTCAAGCTGGAATGCATCAAGAAGCCAAGGAAGGGCTAGAGCTAACAACTAAAGCGACAGCGGGTTCCAACATGTAAGTAGTTTCTTGCTTTCCATCCTCCCCCCCCCCCCCCCCCGCTCATAGGATGACAATATTCATCTCGAATCTTGAATAACGCTCGAGGAATGAACGCTTACATAGGGTGCATGCCCAGGCACTGTAGTGTTTGGGTATACGCACTTTAAAAGAAAACTATTTTACATCGCCTTTCATATTTGGTACACCGCTTCCAAAAAAGAAAACTAAACCCGATCACACCCCTACTTTTCTGATATTTTGAAGAATATCTGAAGTTAAATAGACTGACCAACTGAAAAAAACACCAACTTACAATCTTTCAACAATCAACTTGCAATCTATCAATCATATATAGCACTGGGGATCTGAGGGACTTGACTGAAAGTATCGAGCAGCTCCTAGAAAATATACATTTGTCTTATAGGCAGCAAGTAACAGGCCAAAGAGTGAAACTAAGTACTCATCACTCTTCGGCATGATTAGGGTCCCTTAATCGTGAGGCATCTTACAATTGTGTTAACCTTCTTACAACACAACATAAACAAGTTCTTCTCTCAAGATACTCCAAATCGCAACGAATGTCCAAAGTGTTAGCTGAGCCACAGCCTTGTTCTGGCCGCTTTCGTTTAAAAGGACCATGATACTTTACATTCGATTCAAGAGACTTTAGTTTTCTAAATCAATCAGAATTCAAATTTCAAATCTTTCAATCTACAAAACCGTGCAAAAAAAAGGGTTTTACACAATTTTTTTGGGGCATCTTGCAGAATTAAGGGGCAGTTATTCAAAAAAAAAAAACGGCAGAAAGAGTAAGGGTATGATACCCTAATGATTTCCTAATTGGGTCAAGCGATTTTTCTCTTAAAGTGTGTATACCCAAATACTACAGTGCCTTAGTTAATCCAAATAAGATGAGGTTGCAGTATAACAATATTATTATATATTGATAGTTACATATGACCTGAACTATAGAGATATATGTATATTATCCTCTACTCAAGCCTTTTTCTTTTTGTTCATCAAAATAACCCCTATATATGTATACTACTATATCACGGTATCTCAATACTAAGTTGTAAAGCATTAATTATTTTAGTCGATTGTCGTCAAACTTTCTGCGGGCCGCTTTGCGGAGAATTCGGGTTCTTAGTCTGATTTCTAGACTCCATTAGGTACTTTCCTAGAAACTCGAGGACAAAATGCCGTAAATTCCTACATAGAAAAAAAATAGTTAATAAGAAAGTAATGAAAAATTTCCAGCCATGGGATGAACTAGAAATTCACACGCCATCTACAAAAAACCCAAGTAATTGCTAGAAAATTCTAGGATGATTGAGCAAGGCAACATACAAAAAGCTTCAGAGGAATATGAAGAATCTACTAGTTACATTCAAAAGTGGAAGGTCATCTTACACATAACATAGTTGATACATTCTAACCCTAGCCAGTTAACCCATTTAGCGATACGCTTACACTAAAAAAACCAAACGAGATCGAGATTTTTTTCGAAAAAATCCCACTACACTAATAATTTTGACTTCAATCTCTGAATTTGCTCTATTAAACAGAGCTCAGGCTATTTAACTCAGTTTATTATTCCAGCGTCTAGCTCGTGATCCCATAGCATTACGTAGTACATTCGAAGGTTGGTTAGCTGTCCTGAAAACATCACAAAGCTCGGTTAACCTCATATGCTCATTTATCTTGACTAACTAGCTACCCTCGCTAGCGAGTTAGTAATTAGCCGAGAAGAGTTCCTAATGAGATTGTCTGTCTTTCGAGTAATCCATTCATCGATTACCACCATACTAAAACAAGCAAAGAGCGGAATGCCGAAGCCAGATCGCCCCCGAGAAGTCAAGGGGGTATGTGACAATGCTAGTATCACGTTGTTGATTGTTCCGTATTCAGATTGACGGAAAATTGAAGGGTGGGGGCTCATAGTATCTATCCATCGTCAAGTGTATCTACTATGTAAAACAACCAACACCGATTCAACAATGTAGTAGTGAAAGGGTACTAGAAATGATGGGCCAGTTCCGATTTTAGTTTAGTTTAACTAATTCCTGCTCGGTTGGGATAGACAAGATAAAATAAAGCAAATATAATACAAAACTCTGTCAACGTAAGAAGAGCTTCCAAAGTGAGAAAAAGGGTGTATATGTAAAAACATACTATCCAAAAGCTTTCCAATATACTGTCGATCTAGATATTTTAGGACCCAAATTAAACATACGATTAACGACACGAGTATATTTAGTTCTCTATACTGAGCAGTGTCTATATACATCATTTGATATATGTACAGATATGTCAAGCTCAGCTCGTTATAGCGAAAACCCGGCCCAAAAACTTGACTTACTACCACATAGTTTTTAAGTTAGAGTATAATCACGGGCTGTAGCCGCACCCGTATCAGGCCATATGTAGTATTGAAGATGGCGATATTAGCAATAGCAGTAAACAAGCCAGGCTACGTTACTTTGCTATATGTGACATACTTGCCCTTTTCTAGCTACCATCCTCATCCTTTTCGTTCCTCGTCAAGGCCTGTAATTTCTCAGAACCAAGAAGTTGGAAAGAAATGAGAATTAACAAGAAAAGGTGAAAAAATGCCCGAAGCGAGGCGGAACTAAACTTCTTTTTCCACTAGTGGGGATCCTAAAATTCTATCCCGCTATAATTGCCATTTCACCAAGAAAACTGTATTGTCTAGTAAAACATATTCTCTATTGATAGTCTATTTAGTCGATCTTTAATGTAAAGCTATACGACCCTTAAGTCAACATTTCTTTACTTACTACATTGGTAGATGGAGAAAGTAATCGATACCGAAAGGCTCTATGTAGCTTACTTTTGTCCTCCCAGCTAACTGTAGAATCCGATTTGATCAAGTTAACTGCATAGATGGACAAATAAATATTACATTATGATGAATTGATATATTTTACCCATCGACTTGATATCCTCTAAGAGGAGAGTCTAGATAGTAGCATTTGACGGCTTAGGCGGCAAGATAAAAAGAGAAATAACACATATGATATCAGATGTGGGATATTATTGTAGAGCGGTGAGAGCTATAAGCCAAGAAAAAGGCATTCATTTTCTTATTCCAAACCAAGCCACCCGTTAAACCGTTGAACTCAGAAGACTGATAACATGTGAATATTCAAGTTACTAGAGAAGGTTTTTCCTGTTGTTCGACACCCAGGCCAGCATTATTTTTTTACTCTTAGTATATATATGTATGTATGTGCACCCTAGTCCAGTTACTCAGTACTTTTGTAAGCCCTGTATGTCACCGCATCTGACAATATAGTGTGCATGAGACAAGTAAGAAGCAGAAAATGAATCGCCTCTTTTTTCTCTTCGATTTTCTCATGGTGTAGTCCTATATTGCTTATCCCGCGAATGGCTATATATCCGCATAAAACCATAGAAGCTAAGGTGTACGTACACATGACAACAAAAAGTTATCTATATCCGGAGCTATCGGTCTATAAGATATCACTTAGCCTAGGCCATCTTGTGCCTGAATATTGAATGTGCTTAACATCCTCCTGTGTGTATTCGGTTCTTCGGATAAGCAAAACTACTCTACAATTTTAGCTTCATTTATTAATAGTTTCTTTTCACCATTACCAAACCAACGACATATTGACGGGAGGCCTGATATGTACCCGCGGCTAGACCATGTCGTGTCCCTCTAAGATACAGGTAGAATAACTAGGATATGAGGAACTTTCTGTTTGCTCTGGTTGGTTAAAGCTGCGGACTTTTCTCTTTTCCTTTTTTTTCTGACACAACCGCCTAGTTAGTGTCCTTGGTTGGTAAGGGAAATACACAGCAATCGGCCACTTCCGAGGCTCGCCAAATAAGAAGAAGAAAGCATACAAACGAGTTGAGTATCTGTCTATTTTTTGTAAAACAAAATTCTAGGCAGACGTGGAAATTCCGTTGTTTGACTTCTTGTAGTACAAAGTATGGCATAATAGGGTTAAGGGACCCTAGTTTATGTCAGTCGTTGAAATGCATACAAATTGACTTTTAAAGGAATATATTTGCAAATATTGACATATATCTACAATTATGACAAAGCGATAGAATACTATAGGGCCATGCGCCTTTCTAACTTCAATACCGAGCTGTCTAAACGAAGCAAGCACTACAGTTCATATACCAGCAATACCGACTTTGCTCTAATACAACCCTGTGGCGAAGACAACTATCGCTGTAGTTGTATGCTGTTATTTGATTATAATTACTGTTATGAATGTATGTATGTACGTACGTACACTGCTTCTCTTAATAATACCGCAAATTAAGTCTGTCTATCAAATGTCTCTTTATTCCGTTTCAGGCGACCACAAACAGAACAGTCTCTGTGTGGCTTTTTCTTCTCTTTAATCCCACACCATGATTTAGAAGTATGGAGAGAGAATAAAGTATAAATCTAGAGTAGAAAAACATCGAGACACGTCTTTGTAAGTACAAATACATATTCATGTCGTTAATTTTGCAATCATCACTTTCCTTCTCTGGAACCGAGCTTTCCTTTTTCCGTTTCCTTAGTTCCGATTCTCCGAATACATTCTGCCATCAAGGCTTTATTTATGCAAGTACAAATCTAAGATCTTCCAAGACATTCAAAAACATGACAAGAAAAAGGACAAACGCCGGACAACAGCAAAAGCCAGCTGTTTTTCTTTTTTAAACTCTATATCAGGTGCTCCTGGTGACTGTCTGTGGTTTGTCATCATTTTAGAATGAAGGATTTCTCGAACGCTGCTATCCGCGAGGCTTGTTTTCCTTATTTTATTGAAAATTCTTTGATATTCTTTTGGATATATGCTATTTTTTTTTTTTTTTGTTTTT
>RHDR01000163.1:0-51523 GCA_009806295.1 Davidsoniella neocaledoniae
TGGAGCGGGGGCGAGTGGCAGGGCCGGCCTGCTGTTGGCGCTGCATCTCAATCTGCTGGCGCTGGCGCTGCTGCTGCTCCTTCATCATGGCGGCCTGCTTGTGCATGCCCGGGTAGTAGCGGACGTTGCCGGACTGAGAGGGAACAATGGGTTGGGAAGCAATGCTGGCGTTGTCGTTGACAGAGGGTGCCATGGCGTTGTCGAAGAAGAAGTCGTTGGTCTGGGACTGGAAGTCCATCTCCAGCTCGCTGGGGTTCATGGCTTGGCTGGGAGCAGTGTTGAAGTCGAACATGGGATCGGCGGGAAGTCCGCTGAGGTAGTCCATGGTCATGTTGCTGTTGAATTGCATTTCTTGGGTCATGTTGACGGTGGCCAGAGTGCTGGCGAGAGCACCGGGCACGATGCCGGTCTGCTGCTTGTACAGCTCGTACTGGTGGCTGGGACCAGACATTTGAGAGGCCATCTGAGGCATGATGGGAGTTGAGGTCTGGCTAGTAGGGCGAGCAATGAAGGCGCTCTTGTGGGAGCCAGTGGGAGACATGGCGGGTGAGTAGTGAGAAACGTTGTCGAACTTGGTGAGATCGAGCATCGAGTCCACGGGGTCGATAGACTGGCCGGACATTGAGGCGGTTGTGTGTGGGGGGTTGAAGAAGATAGACAGAAAAAGAAAAGAGCAAGTGCGATCGAAAACGAAAGTCGAGAGGCGATTGGAAGCGGCGCAGAAGTACTATATGTATTGATGGCGGATTGTTGGTAGAAAATGAAGTAGGAGGTACTGAATGGAACAACGAAAGCTGTGCCGATATATGAGAAGGCGGAAAAATGAAGATGCAGATCGAAGATGGTGATGGAAGAGAAGATGGTGAAAGATTTGGAACCTGAAGCGAAGGGAAAGCGAAGAATTAAAAAGAGAAGACGCTCCAGAAAAAAAAAACGCACGGGGAAACTGCAGGAGTTATGGGAACCTGGGTTTGAGTGTCGGCTCCCTTCCTTCCTTGAGATTCCCTGAGCCCATTGGGGCTTGTAACGGACCATGAAAGGACCGGGCCTTGCAGGGCGTGGATACAACGACAACTGGGGGGTGTGGCCTGGCTCTCTAGAGGAAAGGGGAAAAGGCCGCGTAAGCTCATCCAAGACCTACGCGGTGCCAAAACGGCGTCTTTGCCTGGCTTCCACGCTAGCCAGCTGCCGCAGTTTACCCGCCTGCTGGTTGGCACCCGCCAGGCGTCTCGAAGTGGCGCCAATCGCCGGCTGTCTGCCCCAGAGCACGCCAAAAGCTGCCAGAATAGCCACTTGTGTGGCTCAGTTTAGCACCATGCGATTGCCTCTTTTGGCGTTTCAGGCACTCTGGGCGGTTGGATGACGACGCCAGAGCCATCAATAACTTCTCTACAGCGTTTGAGTAGGCGAACAGAAGGTCAATAAAGCCATCAACAGCGGTGTTTGTCTTCAACTCAGGCAATAATATCAGCCAACAGTAATGCAATACAGCGCCGATACGCGCCCATCTAAAAGCAGGATAGGATAAAGTCAGAAATAGCGAAAGACATTGACATGCTGCAACTAGATCCTCGACACCTAGAGCGAGGTGGACAAATGTACAAATGTACAAATGGATTCGGCTGCGAAATAGTCCAGCTTCCAACTTCAGGCACGCCTGAACTTGATCTACTAGTTCTGCTGCTCCAGACAGGTGAGCGATCTACGGTCCTGTTGCGGTATGCGTTTTGGGTGCCACGGCCATACAAAGAGCCATACAAAATAGACTAACTGCAACTTGGTGCTGCACCCGCAGATCTGTAAAATCGTACATATGCATATATTGTACTTAGATATCATGCAAACAGCGCTAAAATTAATCGTTCCAGGCCTATCGCTGGCTTACTATGTTCGACTACAGTCGGCGCTCGACCCCCAAAAGACTCACTACAGACCAACCCAACACAAAGAACCACACAAAAGATCTACTCTGTGAACAAACAACACAAAAGGAACAAGAAGTAGCCAAAGGGCCTAGTTAGAACCCACCCATGCTTATATTCTAACAGGGATTCCACCATGGTGCCAATCAGACGAAGGTACACATCGTACTAAAAAATAGATGAAGATACCACCGTCGCAGATAGATCTGCGCTAAAGTCTTTATAGTGGCCATTGGCCTATCCGATCTTGATTTTAGGATAGTCTCAGGTCCTATCGCTTTGGGCCATAGTAGCTAACTAGCGGCTTTGGTGAAATTCGCCCTCGCCGGCCGTGCTTCAGAAAATACGTGAAATAAAGAAGTAACGTAAATTTTTAATCCAAGATATTCTTATTCAAAGTCACAATTCTACCTGTGCTGCGTTTAGCATGGTCTTCACATGTTACTTCACTTCTGGTGTGTATCTAGCTGTAATTTTCTGTTGATGTTATTGTTACCATTTAGCGTCGATGCTTCTCTTGTCGTCTCTTGTCTTTTCCTATCTAAAGAAGCTTGGGACAGACTTTCTTTCCTCTTTCTCGGACCGTCTCTCTTTGACTGCTCCCCAGCCCAAGCCTCTTCTTTCTCTTTGCCCTCGGTATGGCTATGAGTAGAGCAGGAAGCTCTATATCTCCCAGGTGCTATATGACTGGTTTTGACCGTGATCAATGCTCGTTGGCAGCCAACACTAATCGATAGCTCAATCAAATTCGTGCCACATTGGACACTATGCACCCTACGACGCCAGCCACATCTAGTTGCGGTGGCCTCTGCTTCACAACTCCCGCCCTCTCGGTGCTATCAACCGCTCTTGGTCATATAGCCTTGCTGGTATTATAAGTCTGGCTACTAATAGAATAAAAGGGCATTATAGCTCTAGTCACTATAGAATGGCATTATAGCCCTAGCTACTAATAAAAGTACGGTTCTGAAGTCCCACCCCAAATTTGCCATGCTATCGTATTCTATGTGTTAGTACATTATCTACCGATATACATTCATACATGTATTATGTATTCCATGTTTGTGTGCTCCGTCCCTGGTCGTTTGAGATTGCATATGAGAATTCTGCTCTCATTCATGCATGGCACAATGTACAAAACACCAATAGCAGCAGCAACATAGCGAGCCTTTGACGGATTTTCCCATACCCTAGATATACCCTAGAAATGGGGCTTGCTTATCGTGAAGTCATCTAACATGGAAGCCAAACTTCAAGCAGCCTTCTCTTTCTGGAAACTATTCCAGGGCTTGGGGAAAGGGCAATCAATCCATTCTCCAGGGATGTTTGTCCGTCATAGTACAAGACTTGTATCTTTGTTATATGTGTGTATTATATAGCCATTGTTGTATATTGTCTACTTGCTGCTTGTCGATTACATGTAGACCTGTTGTTACATCCTGACGTCGAACCCCTTCTACTTGTTGCTTGCTTCTGGATTGCTTCAATATCCCAACCACTATGGTGGAATCTACCCACTAGTCTTCATATTTCCATGATCGTCTCCTGGGAAAGGCTCAATATAGTTATTCTTGTGTGTGTTTTTTGTCTTTTTCGTCGGAGATCCCTTCCATCTAAATGAACAGCCATGCAGAAGCTGTTTGCTTTTACCAGCAAACGACTTTTGATGCCAATCATCAAGTTCATAATGTACAGATATGTACATATGGCTAGCTAGACAGCACTGCCACGCCAGAGCAATCACATATTTTCAGTGTTGGAAATGTGCAAAGGAACAGCAAACCTGGCCCAAAAGACTCTATGGAGCATTAACATAAGCAACTCCCAGGTGGCACAAGTCTGACTTAACAATTAAAGATACAATACATACAATACAATGCGGCAGGGTGGTAGGTACCTTTGTGGAAAGAAAAAAGCAAAGAGATCGGTGGCATCATAGCGTTACACTTTTAAACGGTGCCAGTTCCTAGTTGAGAAGACATCTCCGGTCTATCACATCAATCAAACTTTGTTATGCAGGTGTTCACTCAGCCCTTACCCCTACCAGTACTTAACTTAGCCAGTACAGCGGCGGATATGCCCTAAGCTAAACTTGGGTACTTCATGTTCTTGTTCAGATGGCAGTAGCAGCATCATTGGTAGATCAGGCTTCTAATGGCAGCGAACATTCATTGTACAACTTATTTTGCTCTCATAGTGAGATTATTATGTATTATGCCAAAATCGTCTTCAGCCTCGCTTGTCCTCAGCCATTATCTTGATACGTTAGTGCCGATCACCGGTTGAGTTTTCACTGTTCCCCCTTGACACATTCTTCGACACCGTCTCTATTTAGTGCTATAGTCTTTGTTCCAGGTGATATTGTAGATTCCGGAGAATGTCCTAATTGATGGATAGCATGAAGTTTTAACTTCTTCTCGCTACACAACTGAGTCGAGCACCTAAACAACTCTTGTTTTTCTGCCCCCAAAACAAAGCCATGCTATAGAGTAACAATGCTACGATCTTACAAGCCCCTCTCCCTCCGGAGGTGGTGTGTCTCACCCGCCGATATGATCGCTGTCAGTCTGATATTCTTCAGTATCGGAATACCGCTTTCTGACTACATATGACAAGAACGGAGCCACGGTGAAAATAAGAAAAAGGAGAATCTGTGGAAGCAAACTTGTCAATAGTGGAAATGATGACTAACCAAGATTTCTTCTATATGTACTTCCCAACCTTCGGAAATATCATGGAGACATAGACAATTCATGTCACATATTCTCACTTTTCGTCCAAGATCCAGCGATCTCATGTCTTAAAGATCTGGTCTAGACAGAGCCCAGGCCATCGTTAGTTCTACAGGTACGTTTGGGGATAACTTCAATTACACCTTCCTTACTTCTATCAAGCTTTTTTGTGTTGTCCTTGGCTCTTCCAACGGGACTTTCTGCCACAAACAAGAGTGTTCTGGTTCTCAGGATTATTAGTCGATGGACTTGTTAAAAAGGATTGTTGCGCTATGATCCAGGGCATACCACAGGCGGCTGTGTTATTGTAGCTGTATTAGCAACAAGTCAAAAAGAAAATAAATACAAGGTGTCTAGATAATAATAAGCCTAACCGTAATCTAGACTTAGACCTGCCGCTTTATCCAGAATACACTTATTCTAAATCGGAGACTTGGTAAATCTGGTACTCTTAACTAAGCAGAATGTCTTTAAATGGTTGCCGGGACCGAAGACAAATATGATTTTCCGGCTACAAAATCTACTTAAATATGCCCTGTAGGGAATTTGATGGCAAACCAAGTTTTGGGCCTACCTGATGAACAGTGCTTATCAACGAAAGAAAAGAAAAAAACAAAATGTACAAAGTCTAGTATCTAAACGTGATTTAGCCTAGACTTTTGGGTTCTTTTTTTTTCCCATGCTTTTTTTTTTTTTGGCAAATCCTGTAAGTGCACAAAGTTATCCTACCAGGAACACGAGCCCGAGCCAGCAAACTTGGACGGATTGTTGTTTATTTCTAGTTATTCGCCTCTAGCTTCAGGTCAAAATAACGTGCTTCGCCTTGGTGCAGAAAATAAATTAACAAAATAAAGAATTAATAAATTAAGAATAAAACGCTAATACGTGGGGTCCATGCCTCCACCCTATCCTCTTTTTCTTTACGAGCTGGTACATGGTAATTAACCTCTGAATGAAGTCATCGTCACGGAACTATCATGAATCCACATAGTTGTATAGATACACACTGCCTTGCGTACTTTCCGATTCCTAATTCTGTTAACTAAATCCATCTTGCACCGAATAATCGTGTTTACGTTAAGATGCGTTGTCTATATCCGTAGTCGTAATATATGTAGTTCTCATCTCCCCACATTATCCGGTGCTTCCACGTATTTTTATCGTATCTATGGGCCAGCTAAGATACTTACTTACTAATGCTGAGTATGTGAATATATCGTAAGTGTCAAAGACGCATGTAGAAGATGTTAGAAGCTAAGAAGCCTTTCACTAGACTTATATCCGGTACTTCGGTTCAAATCGTCCCATTGAGAAACCTTCCGGCTGTAACTCAGCTTTCGTACTATGGATGCGATGAAGCGTGTTTCGCTTTTTTTAGGCTGGTCGTTTTCTGGATATCACTATTCTCATGCACAGCTAATGCTTCAAGTGGTTTGTCCATACCAAATTGCAGCCTTAGGAATAATTGGCTGATTTCACAATTTACATATGTAGTTACTTTGCTTTTTTCGCCTCGCTAGTTGAACGGCTTTGTGTTTATTGTAAGATTATTAGCTCTAAATAACGAGAAGAGTGGCAACCAAAAATAAATTAAAACCTTTCGGTGCCGACTCGCCGACAATTGTACTACAAGGGAGGCGATTTTTCAGCGACTATCGGAACTTACTAGTTTCCGTTCTACTTCAGCTCATGTCGTAAACGAGCACGGTAAGTTTTCTGAGTACTCTTTTCTCTTAGCTAGCATTTTTTTTGACTTGGCTTGGCTTGGCTTATCCTGTTGTTTTAGGCTCTTATGTCTGATTTTAGGCCGTGGGGTACATTACCGCATATCACTACAGTTTGGGTCCGACTGCATATATGACTTCTCATCATTCAAGTCGCAAAAACGCAAGTCGGTAAGCTGTGTGCTTTGTATGTAGTGAGACAAAGTATGCAAGTAAGCAAAGAACGGTGATTTCAAGTCTCCGTCCGCCGTTATCACAGTATGAAGTTCAAAAAAATAATATTTTTTGTCTAATGTTTGTTACAAAACAGGTGCGCAGATGATTGATATAAGGGTTAATATAGGGTTAATATATATATATATATGTATACTAAGGATTATGAATCCGACTATTTCGCGTAGCTGAGCCCCTGTGCCGGTTGTCCCAATCTACACTACCATAAGATATTTTTTTCCCCAAGAACAATCTATTGAGCGAATAACTACCTGGCTCTTACTTCGTAGTCTCCGAAGAGAACTTGATCGACAAAAACTAGGCCATGGCATGTCCGATTAAGCTCTAGAGTTGCGAAAATAGTACAACAGCATTTATGGTTGTACCATACAACATTCAATAGAAATTACAGGGAATATTGCATCTTGGAGAGCGAGTCAGCCTTCTCTTCGTATTGCCCAAGTCATTTGATATCAAGGTCGACGTATGTAGAAGAGGCTCGGCGTCGGGAGCCGTTTTCCAGAGTTACATGGTGGGATTTTTTCACAGTTGGTGTGTTCTCTCTCGTTGTCTCAAATTACCTGTTGTCTCTCTACATGTACTCTCCATTATTACCCACAAAGCCCGAGTCGGCATCTATTGTTGATAATTCTTACACCCAACAGGCTAAATGGCAACTTGAGAGTTTTCTAAACATAATAATAGCGATATAATATTTTAGGTCTGTTGTGTTGCGTAGGACTAAGCTGCAAGCTTACTTACATTTGTGCATCTGGGCATGCAGCTTCTTCCTGCATAGCTGCATACAGCCTTTGTCTTGGCAAACAACGACGTTTCCTACCTTTTTGGCCCTTTAGCGTAGGCGACAGGATTAGCTGTATTCTCTTTGGGCAGTCAGCAAACCCATTGACATCATAACGGCAGCCCAGGAAACAAGTAATTGATTACCAAAACAGTTACAGCACTGACCTTGAGCAATCAAATAATCAACATTGGCTGAATCAAATCTGACCGCGATTTCTCTCTCATACTAATAGATTGTATATATATTGGCTTCACATCAAGAGGGTTTTCTACTGTAACAGTTTGACATCCAATTGTGTTATGCATCAAGCCTATTGTTTGTAATTTGTATATATTTGTTTCGAAATAATATACAGATGTAGCAACTGTAGGACCAAAACGGAAAAGTAAACGGAGAATTCGTACCTAATGGTAGGGTTAATATTAGGGTTGACAATATGATTTGTTTATTGTTTTTGGACGAATGCTTAGATCGCTTTTTTTTTGTTAGGCGAAGGCGGACTTGGCCAAATACGAAAATCACCATGATGAAAATGCGACTCCACGATGTTATTGGCGTCCATCTACCGGACGCTCATATCTGATGACGATTGCAATGAGTTTGTTAACTTTAGACAGAGATCATGTTCTTTGATGCTTAGCCGCCTGTCGTAGATCCAATCTGCATTGATTTGTTGTTCACAATATTAGCCAAATACGGTAGCAAAGCCAGCAAATGTAGGCAAGTTGGTGTAGCTATATAGGCCGGATCCACAGTAGAAGATATGTGACTATGTATGCATTGTAACAGTATGCATACAATGTAAGCTGCCGTTCTTCAATACTGCGGTGGTATTTTGTGGCGTGCTCGACGCGCAACTCTCGACCCATCTAGATCGCCTTGGGAGAACGAATATAGTTGTAACACCATAGACTAGCAAGAGCTAGAAAAGAACATGGCTAGCGGTTTTTTTTTTTCTGGCTCGCATGTATTTTGAGTAACTGTTTGTTGGAGTATTTTTTTTTTTTTTCCTTTTTGTTTCAGGAAACCGCTGTCCTGTGCCTCCGAGACCGATGACAGCAGACTGGGGTGTAGACATGGCGAGGAATGATGCTATTATTGGGAGCACTTCAACTGATTGATGGGGAGAGGGGGGGATCAAACGTAGTTGTTTTCTGGAACATAGCCCTGCAGAACGACTTACAAGCTTGGTGACCCAAGGAACCGTGGAATGGCTTTTCGTTTGTTAGTATAGATAGACAGCTATCTATCTATTCTGGTACAACTCGAATATACCTAGAATATGCCATGCTATATAGTATGGGCATGCTTTACATTAGCCCAAATTCCTGAGGCGCACTCGTGGGTTTATTCTGCCTTGTAGGAAGATCTTTGAATAAAGGCAGCTAGAGTCTGTCTGGTCTAAAAATCAAACACGCAATGCCTGCGGGATATTAATCATAAAGTTGAATGCTGTAGTTATTCTTCATGCTCTACATGTTATAAGCAATGCAGATTCACGCTACCTGACTGATGGATGCTTAACTTTGAGCGGAAGAGGATGTTACAGTGCGAGCCGACAAGCCGTATTTATCTGGACGTTATGTATATAGATGTGACTTTGCTTAGATAGATGCTGCAGTATACGCACTCACACGTCAACACCGCCAAGAAAGAAACAACAGAAAAAAAGAAATTTATGTCTCGGCGGCTGCAGAAGATATTAGCCAACCACCTGTCTTGTCGAGATTTTGTATGGGGAAACTTCCGCCTTGCTTCTTGGGCTATCTCCACACGTAGAAATGTCTCTAAGAGATGACGCTATCACGAACTGTTGAACTGAGCATCTGGCTCGACTTGATTGGCATAGCTTGTGCATTGATTGTCTATTACTTTGTCTGCATCTTTTAGATTTTAATCTTTATTTTCTGCTTGAAAATTTGGGGATAATTGCCTGTTTCGCTTTTCTGTGCGTCTAGGTGAAGAAGTTGCTTAACGAAAGAAGGACGCGCGTCCACTCTTGTGGAATCCTGGCATTTTCCTACTTTGGGAAACTACCATACATATCAAATTGCTCTTGCCATACCTCTTGCCTAGGGGAAAACTTTCCACTAGGTCTTCTCCCTGCGGGTGTTTCACGTGATTCAAATTATTACTGTAAGTCTTGATAGAAAATTTGGTGTTGTTTCTCTTCGTCATCTTTTCTTTTTTAAGGAGCTTAGGAAGCCGTTCTGATTGGTTGGTCTCATGAAATTTAACGTGCCTCTTCTAATTGATCAGTCTTGAATTCACTAAGCATCTGTTTCCATTTTGGGCCCCTTTCGCTTGATTAAAAATCGTCAACTTTGGGGTTCTTGGTGCATATTCATGGTCTCTTCTTTTCTAGGCCTTCAAAAAGGCAAAAGCCTACGGGAAGATCTAGAAGGAACTCAATGTACTTTAAGCCAGTGAAGTAAGGAGTTAAGCTTCGTCCTAGGTAGGGGGACAAATCTTCTACAACCTCCATCAAGCTGCTCTAGTCGTCTCTCCGCCACCGTCGGAAAGGCGAAGAGGAGAGGGATTCACACATTGTATGGGTTGCTTGCTCAAGATGCTGCTATTTACAGAGAAGTTGGCGAGTTAGCTCCCTTGAGAGCATGGAGGGGAGGCGGAGCCAGTGTGAAGTGATCAACTCAGGGTTTTTTTTTATTAGTTTTTTATGGGTAGGCCGCCCACCGTCGTAGAGCGATATCTAGTCTTGAATGTATCTGTATAGATATCGATGTAAATAGCTGGATGGGATGGATGGGATGGATGGCTGTCATCTGCATATCTTCGATTCGACAGGCTTGGCTTGATAGATGACAATCTCTGCAACGATATGTTTAGTATCAGGCCCACCGAATCTAAGTTATCTCAGACATCCTGCTCATATAACCCAAGAGAGAGTGACCATGAACTCGTTTCTAGTTCCTTTCAGATGCACACAAAACAAAATTGAGAGTGTCAAGGCGGAACTGAGCGCAACCAAATTCTCGCTCACATCACAACAATACACTGGAACCCACGGCTCTTCAGATTCTGAACTCGGCTGTTCTTGTAAGGTAACTAACTAACTGGATCTTCTACTGGTTTTGTCCAAACCGCTATGGAAACATGAGCCTGCCCAACCGAATGGTTCTGCTGTTGCTTGTGCTTCTACCCCCCTTCCTGGCATGCGGTGCTTCCTCAAGCATGGGCCAGGATCAGTTCTTGTCAGCAACAAACTGGCTAACAATAAATTCATTACCTATTGAACGCACTATACTATGTGTATCTGGTGCGTTGTTTCCAATATCCACCAGCTGAGAGAACAGTAGCCATGGCATTTATTGCTGCGGGACAGGCCAATCATTGGACAGCAAAGTTGGCAAGCAAGCAACTAGCTGCGCCCACATCTGCTAATCCACTTCACTGATCGTTTCAGGTTATGCGAAACAAGATGGATGCTGGATTAGAACGAAGCCTTGAGTGGAGTTGAGTCTGTTTCTTTTCTGTATCGTTTGTTTGCCGTCACTTGAGAAAAGATCGCTAGTGACAGAAGGAGATGGCTCAGTGATAGAAGGAGATTGCTGGCCTGCGCCATTTGAACGAAGGCCAACTGGATGTTCAACCTCTACTACTATAGTAGTGATTTGTTCTAGAAAATGTTGATTATGTCTATTAGCTGAGCGCTATGCTGAAATTTCTGGAAATGAGCCTGCTGCTGCTAATTCTAATGTGGTGGACTCTGATGATTAACCTCGATTCCATCAATCCTCCTTATTTGCGACTTTATCTGCACACCCTAACTGGAGATATTTACAAAGGCAAACAAAAAACAACGATTACAGTCGATGGCAGCCAATAGTTTGTATAATGTCCCTTGTATTTGGAACTGAACGTGAAAGGAGCTCCCGTTATTCTACCTACCAGCACACCTACCTAGCAAACTTTGATCACTCAATGACTCTTGATACATGGAGGAGTATAGGGGACAAAAGAACTCAGCTGCTGTAGAGGGAAGGAAAATAGCAAATATACAGATCAGAAGGCAAACAAACATAGCCAGTAGAAGTATATGTAGTAGGGATAGCACTGGGAGTGGCAAGTAAGATACAAAATACTGTACTAATCAAGCCATTACTGCAGGAACTTCTTTTGTTGATACAACACAAACAATAACCTAGACAGACAGACAACAATAACAAAAACACCAACAAAAACAACATGAACCTGGCCGACCGCCACACACATTACCTAGTGAAATATGCACAGGGTGCACCGTTTAGCTTAGATGGAGATTGAAGAGACGGTGATCCTCGAGAGCACACCCCTTTCCTTATTGACACACTCTTTATCTCTCTCTCTCTCTTCTTTTTCAAACCTGTGAATCAAACCCTGGGATATGGCGAGATGTTTGCTTTTGGCTTCTTAGTTTCTGGCTAGCGGATTGGATTCTATCCTACCGGTCTCTCTCATTGGATGGACTAAGAGAACTGCCATTCTTTTGTCTTAATTAGTTCGTTCGTTCGTCCTGTGACACATTAATAGGAAGAACACTTTGGGGATAGCATCGAGTTTCAGATTCTCCTATGCCTCATGTTCTTGTTCTGGAGCGTTCTGGAGAGACTGATGACCAGGCCTGAGACGCCAACTTGAGCCATCGTATCTCGATCCTATCCACTGAACTAGTTGTAGAGTCCAAATATCCTGCTCATTATCTGGGACTCTGGCCATGAGTCCATCTGTCTCTTGCTGCTAAATAAAAACATGGCTAGTCTTTCTAGGAATACATACATACCTGGTCTATGCTCTGAGAAAAATATTGGGGGGAATAGTGGTGGTTTCTCGTAGTGGAAACTCCTCAACGACTCCAATACTGAATCTACTTAATTTGGATATCCCATCTAGCTAAAATCCTAGCACAACTAAAGGGCTAGAAAACACAGCTTCCTTCTTTTCCCCTTACACCTTGATCTTCTCTGATTTCCCTTGCACTGGAATTAATGGCTAGTGGAATGGACAAACATTTCCTCTTCATTTTCTGCTGGGACTAGGCTAGTGACTGCTGTGATGTGATAGTTACACACGATATATCATGTCCATATAGTGCTAATTAGTACATTTCCAGCTCCGTATTGGCTCGAGTCCTTTTGAGCTAGCCGCCCAAACAAGATCCTGCATTCTGATGTTTGTTGATCACTTGACTTGTGCTCTTGTCTTGGAAGCAGTGCTGAGATTAATGTGATTGATTGGTGCATCACCAAAAACTTTACAGGAACTGTTTATCGCTTGCTGCTCAAAAACCTCGAGCCTTCTAAAAGAGCAGGTAACGTATCGTGAACGGGAAGCTTCCACAAGGGGCCTTTTGACTTGTGATCGCTCACGACAGACCTGAATCTGTGTCCGATATTGCTGCACAGGCACCGTAAATACAAAGTGTAAAAACTATTAGATAGAGTAGTGAAAGCTCGGCTCGAGTATTGACCTGTTCGGCTCGAAACAGGCACTTTGGTGAACATACCGTTAATGAGTCTATTCGGGATCAAAGAGCTCGCCATAATAGCCAAGCAGAAGCGGCTAGAAAATAAGACTTCGCCTTAGATCATGAGCCGCTGTGTAATTGCTCCGGAATTCAACGGCACTTGTCACCGCCTCGGGAAGAAAAACATTGAGGATAGCCTGTGCCCATATGTTCCTTTCCATCTACTATATCTTGTCTCATGTCCCATGATCTCTACAAAGATTTCCAAAGGACCTTGTTTGGCGTGACTATACTGGAAGTCCCCTTCCGACAATTTATCTCCAATTAAACAACCCGCAGCGGTTCTTTGATAGCCCAAAAAGAAATATTCCGGGAAGGCGGGACTTCTAACAGCCTCAACTATGAGCCTAAGCAATAGTAAAGAGACCGTAAGAAAAGCGTAAAAGATCGTCAACTGGCCTGTTCATCTCTAGCTTTAAAAGGTACAGACAAACATGTAGAAGTGTACATTCCCGTGCTATCTGCAGCTAACAGGCGTACTAGACCAGGTGCTCATGATTCCTCTCTGAAATTTGTAATACTTAGTACAGCAAACAAGCACTAAACTGTTCTGGTGGCGCGGATCGTTGTTTGAAGAATGAAGATGAAGGTTGAGCTTATTTTATATGCCAAGAGAGCCATTACCAGGAGTTGCCTGTCCTCGAGCTTTTATGAGATCAGTACACTTTATAGTGTGATCTGAACATTCACCTGAGCATAATTGGCATATCTATACATGGAATTGCGGGTTGCGCTCAAAGTGCCTGGCGTCTATCTGCTTGTGTTAGTGGTTGATATACTGTATATGTAATGGACATATGTACGTACATCTAACCATTATCACATAGTATGGCTGTCAGAACCTTGGCCGTCTACACATGTACCAACCGGATTTGGTAGTAGTAATGTTACAGTGATGCGCTATAAATGTCATGTATGCACAATGCGACTATTGATATCCGATATGTGAAGAGGCAGAACAGTTGACAAAGCAAGGCCCTTCCATTCACCACCAAAAGCCACCTACCATTGGGCATTCCCTTTTGAGCCACTATGATATCACAGCATTGTGGTTGTTGTTGTATCTAATACTATATGTAGCCATAGTTATGACCACAACAACAAAAATGAACAGGGCGCGGGCCATCTGAGTCTCAATGCGCCGTCTGCTAGCTTCTATAAACCATATACCAAGATTTAACCCCTCGAAGACCAAAAAGGCATCGAGGAGCGGAAGAGCTACATAGAAGCTCGTCCATACAAGGTTGCTCAGCAGGAATAACTAGTATATGCACAGTAAAATAGTAGAATAAAAGATGCCATTTTGGCAAAGTTTGTGATGTCACGTTTCCACCGTATTTTTGTCCCCCAGGCTAGAAATAACACTGACCAGGCCAAAAAGAACATATAACAATAGAATTTTAAGGGCAAATAAATTTAGGCAAAAGCACTGATCGGGAGAACACAAGTGCTGTAGCATTTTCAGCCTACATATAGAATTAGACAAACAAGCAACAAGCTAAAAAAGAACCATGAGGAAGGAAAACAAGGCATGAAATGTAAAAACCAAAGCTTTGGATGACTTTCTCGGTAGCTTCTTCCTCACGATATTGGCGTTGGTTGATGTGACTTTTTGCCAGCCGTGAATATTTCTCGTGATGTTTTCCCCCCTTTCCCTATAAAAAAGCTAGAGCTTCATTGCACAGTAATTGCTACTGTTCCCGCTGTCTGGCTGTAGCACTGCATAAAAGCTTTTACCAGTATTTGGACAGACTGGCTGTCACGGCTAATCAGAGCCAGGGTGTGCTTGATCTCCTAAACTAAATATTCTAGACCTGGGACAAGAACAGGGCCTTCTCGGGGTCGGTGTTGGCCTTGTTCTCTCAGTAATTCCTACTAGTAAAAGATAGCACCTTCACCGTTAGATCAGCAGAGTTACTATGTATCATGAAGCCCGCCTCACATCGCCCACTGCCTTGTCTTCTCCCGCCCCTGATCTTCTGCGAGTTACTAGTGTTATATGCTTAGTATCAACTAGTGAAGACCGACTGCGAGCGGAGAAGGCGAGAGAAGGGATTGAGTTTGGGTAAAGATAGCAAATAACAAGTTGAACGTTAATTGAAGTAGAATGAGACCTTTGAGCCGTCTCTACATTGCTTCTCACGGGACACGCTTGATTTGGCCTGGTTGGCGATCTTGGGGTGTGCTCTTGTTTGCTTATTACGGCTTAGCCTGGAACAGAAAGCAGGCGGTTTGGTGTCAGTCAACGTCTAGTCTTCATGCATGTGCATGTGTGATTGCTATTCAGATGGGATGGAAGTATATGCTTCTACATGTAGGTATGGAAGATAGAATATCGGAGGCAATCTTAGAGTTTTGATAAGCATGGAGGCCGCCTCTAACTAATGGAGGTAATGCTATTATTTGTGGTCTGCTATAATACATAAGACGTCTACTAAGAGATAACAAAGTGAGATGATGGAGAGAAGGAGAAGGGGTAACCAATATCACAGACTAGACTCGAGACAGTACGGCCTTCATGTTGGCGGAGTTGCATAGAGCTCTCCTGTGTATAGTGGTCCAAAGTTAGCAGCAGCTGGCACATTATAGGCAAACCCTTATGGATGGTCAACTAGGTCTCGAAGCCGCTTTTCCTGTACCAGTGTCGTTTTGACATGAGGATAGCCGAATAGTTAAAGCAATGGTTAGGGTGGTACTGTTCTTTCCTCCCCGTGTTCAAGACAAGCCCGACGGAGATATGCGGGAAGTGCGTGCCTTTGATGGAACATGGGAAGACACCTCGTTTCTGCGTCTCGTCCCGTAGCCAAGATGACGGAGAAGATAGACGTCCCGGGACGAAGAGTAAAGGCGGCAAAACACCATGTAGAAAACCCCATTAGCCGTTGACACCTCGATACGATCGGGAAGCTTGGCCCGCTGTGCAGGATGGTGAGAAGGACCTGTGCCTGGCCTGACAATCAAGGTTAGAGCTCGTGGCAGCGAACGTCTGTTGCGGTTCCTCCTAATACTCTTTGTTTGGAGCTTCTATATCAAGCTAATACTGGCCATAGACACAGTAGTATCCAACTCAAAAGAAAAGGGCCATGTCAAGGACAAAAAAAGACTCACTGAGTCGGGTGCAAAGAGACAGAAGCCAAGGCATCTGGCTGATTATGTTTAGTGAGCACGAGACAGCGGCGTGCCATGGCGACCCTGGTGGAACATCCCAAGAGGAAGAATATACTTTGTTTTGCTGCATCACAAGGCTACTAGATAAGAATGAGGAGACTGTGGCCTCCGGTCTCTGGACGGCTTTAGCGTCTCGAGCATTGGCGAGGAGCCGAGAAGAGCGCCGTTTTGATGCTTGGCTTTCTCTTTATACATACATATATGTACTTGGATTCCTTTCTTTCTTGGAACCTTTGAAGTTGCTGACCAATGACTATAAACTATAAAAGCCTGGATCGTGCTCCCAAAGGAGGAAATTTGTGCAACTAAGGAGCTATCGGAGTCGGCTTACATGTGATGATGGAAGAAGCTTGGATATCATGAGACTTTTTTTTTTTTTTTTGGTGTGGCTAGGGAAATGCGGCACGAAATGATGACTTTACAGGTGAAATCTATTATATCTTATCCTATAGACTAGAAGCTAGGCTCGTTCACTAATGCCGAAGATAGGAGAAAAACGTCAAGGTATAGTGAAACAATTATAATGGCGGTCATGAATGAGAAAGAGAAATGAGAGCAAGAACATAGAGAACAGTAAAGGCTCATGAAAAAACAACAAAAAAGCTTTATACACAAGAGAAAATGATGAATAGCCCGAGAATAATAACCAAATCCAAGATACATGCCTGCCGCCTTTTGGTATAGATGCATAATAATAAACGAAGTTTCCAAGATATGTGTTTAGGTACCGTTTCTCCGTCTGCCGCCACGCTTGCTTCTGTCGATATGTCCCGTAAGAATCTTCTTGGCATCCATCAGACTGCGCTTCTGCTTCGACTTGGCCTTGCCCAGAGTCATTAGGAAATTCTTTTTGCGTGCCTTTTCTCTGTTAGTCGTACTCTTGCCGGCCGCGTCCTTCTTGGACTTGCGGATGGCCTTGGTCGACTTGTGCTCGTCACGGTTGGGCTTGCCCTCCTGTGCTAGAGCTAGGCGCTCCTCCTTAGTTGACTTCCGGAGCTTGGCAGGTGCCTCGATCTGCTCTGCCGTCAAGCCTTCGTCGCGGTGTCTATCTTGAGCGTCCTTACGCTTCTGTGTGTTGCCGAGAGCCTTGTCCATCTGCGCTTGTAAGCGAAGTTCCTGTAGCTTGGCGAGATCGGCAGGCGTTAGGATCGTAGTAGTGGCTAGCTTAGAGAGAGGTTTCTCTTTCTCTTCATCGGCATCGCTGCCCGCATCCTCGTCTTCTTCATCGTCGGCCTTGGGCTTCTTGGGAGCCGACTCGTCTTCGTCATCCGAGTGGTCAACGTTGATCCAGCCGCCAGAGTCATCACTGTCGTTGGACTCAACCTCCCAGTCTTCCGAATTATAACCGTCATTGTCCTCGTCATCTGAGTCGTCGATCTTGATGCGTTTTTCTCTCTTTTCACCGGTGACCTCATCAACATCACTTTCACCGTCTTGCTCAGCCTTCTCAGCACGTTTACGCTTCTTCTCCTCTTCTTTCCATTTCTCTAGGAGTTCCAGGCCTTCAATTCCTCCAGCGGTCTGCTCACCAAACTTGCGCTTTTGAATTTCGCCACTGCGAATACCCATAGTGGCATTCTTACCACGGTCCTTCTTAGCAAGAAGTTCGGCATCAACCTCACGGAAGAGTGAGAGTAGACCCTTGGCTGCCATCATGACACCCTTATCCTTACTCCTACGGTATTGCACAAGATCCTGAAGAAGGGTGTCGGACATGGCGAGGGGTTGTCTTACGCAAATCTCACGAATAGCATTGAGACCAGCAGCAGCGACTTCAGCAGCTGAGGCTTCGGAGACGAACTCGTTGGCAATCTTCTGAACGAGGGGCTCGATGGCATCAGGAGGAACAAACTGATGCACACCTTGTGCTAGGGAAGCAAGGAACGAAGTGACTTGTTGTTGGCGGGGTGTAAGGTACTTGATGAACCAAGAGTATAGAGAGATGATGGTGAGCTCGTGTAGACCAACCAGACGAGTCACAAGTTGAAGAACTAGAAGCTTGCTATCCAAGGAGAGCTTGGCCTTGGAGCTGAGCAAGTGCTTATCGAATAGAACCTCAGCAAAGCCTTGAGGGTCGTGAAGAAGGTGTAGCGCAGAGAAGTTGAGGGGGTGAGGCTTGTTCTTCTTAGCTTCTTGTCTCTTGATGTGAGACAGGGCTTTATCGTATTGCTTAGTCTTCTTCTTGGACTTCTTGTTGATGCCCATCTGGTGCTGCAACTTTTTGAGATCGACCGCCTCAGCGTCACTATCCTCATCTTCCATGGCCTCACGCTCCTTGTCACCACCAAGAAAGAAACGAACAGCGCCAATGACAACCTTTTCGTTGGTAGATAAGCAGGCCTCTTTCATCACATCAACAGGCTTCGCATCAGTCCAAATTTGTCTCTTCCAAAGTTCACGGGTGATTTTGACAGCCCACAGTGCTTTGGGAGAGGAACGGTCCGCCATGATCAGATTGTACATGACAGCCTGGACTGTGCGGTTTAGAGGATGGTTCGTCGACTTGGAGTTCGAGTTCCGTAGTTCACCGATGATCTTGCTGAAGAGGAAGCTACGAAGAGTTTTGCTGGGAGATTCGACAAGGATAGGCATGAGGGTAGTGAGTAGGCTAGACGAGTCGATGAGGTCTTTGCGGCGGAGGAGAACAAGACTCCCAACGGCCTTCTCGCGCAACTCGGAGTGGATCAACTTGTGATGCTGCAGGAGCATAGTCTTCAGATCATCAGCAAACGAGGCAGTATCTTCGGGGTAGCAGTCGGCAACATGAGCGATTAGATCGATAATGTCGTGAAAGCTCTGGATCGATTCGGGAGTAGCCGTCGAAGGCGAGACGAGGAAGATCTCACGCTGGGACTCGTATTGCTCCCATTGCTTGAGGAAGTCTTCCTTGTACGATCTGGCGATTTGTTAATTGCTGGCGTCTTGAACTCAATATATCAAGAATAACTTACTTGGGATCACGACGGATCTTCCATTGTAGAGTAGCGCTATATAATGAAGAAATATTGGTTAGATGAAAGAGAAGCCAACGCGAGTATATAAACAAGACAGCGTGATGCTTACAAATCCGCTTCGTGCTTCTCAAGAGCGGCGGCCTTCTTCTTCAAGACCATAATGACGAAATTGAACGACTGGGGTATAAGTTATGGTGGGAAAAGTCGCACACCTGAGATCATCAAGATGTGCTTGATGGCATGAAGTCTGAAAACTTGAACACAAATTAGTTAGTGAGACAACCTTGCAAGGAAAAAAAAATTTGGGCTCAAAAAGTCTTATCGTTATCAGTATTTGTTAGTAAGGTGGGGCCTTTTCCTTTTTGGTAATGTAGAAAAACCCTAAGAAAAAATTATACCTTACTTCAACCCTAGTGCTAAGAGTGGGTAGTGAATTCTAGGCACAGCAAGCTTTATCACACTTAGCCAAAAATATTTAAGGACTATAGTTGCTTTCTTAAGTTGATAACTTGGATGTTTTTTTTGCATACTTGAAAGAGACTAATACAGCCACATTAGATAGCAAGACTTCATAAACCTATTTAGATACAGAATGATCTTATATCTGCAAGTTCCATTTTGAGAAGGTTAGTTTTCTAATACCAAATTAGTGGCTTTGTTTATATTTAAATTAACGCAACTACTCACTCGTATACTTGCTAGACAGACTGATATGCTTACTTATAGAACCACATAACTACTTGATGTTGTACAAATCATCGACATCTTTCATGTCACACTTGGAAAAAGCCACTAAATTATTGCCTATCATCAGCATTTATGCTAGTATATCAACCTTGAATCATGTTTTTACCATCTATTGAGTGTCTTCTAGCACAAATAGTACACAGGGCTTTACATAGAATAGCCATATTTTTTCTACTAGCCACTTTCCGCGCAGTAAGAGGACTTCCCATGCTCTACGTAACATTGGCCAATATCATTCTTTCCCATCCGTACGCATACTTATCCCGTGCATCTATTCGCAACTCTACGTCGCCAGACCATATCACAGCTTTGTTCGAATAATAGTCAGTGTTATATCTCACAAGACCATTAACTGGCAGCTATGGGTACAAGTTCTAACTACCATCGGCACTTGAATAGTGATATCGCTTACAATGTTTAACTATACTACTTAGACCGCCGTACTACCTTATATTGAAGGTCTTGCTATTCCATGAAACCTACTAAGTAGCAACCGCGGAAAACCTGCCACTCAATTTTATAATAAGGAGTAGTTTACATGGACTAAGTACTGGAAATATAGAAGGTCCAGATCCAGTATTAATACAACACCACATATTATATATACGAAATGGAACTTTCGATGGTGCATCGTGACACATTATATTTCGATTGTGAGACCTCTTAACAAGGCAAAATATGTTATTTTATGATTAAGGTGCTACATCAATGATGGTAGTCTTGAGTTTCATGGGATATTATGAAATAGAGAATGAAGTCCAACGCTAGATGATAAATACTTTGATCGACTAGTATTAGGGCTGAAATATGGCGAAATATATAAATACAGTGAAGAATAGCAAGGCTGGAAAGAAAATATAGTAGCTATTATTTCAATGAATCCATCCCTTAAGCAGTAGCGGTGCAAGAGTCGGAAGTAGTGGTGATGGTGGTAGTCACAGTAGGAGTGGCGGCAGTCGAGGTCCAGACGGGAATACCCCAAACACTGCAGGCCGAGGGGTACTGAGTAGTGACAGTGCAAGACGAGGCGTAAGTGGGAATCTTCTTAGTAGCAACGGCGACAGCACGCTTCTCCATGGCCTTGCCACGAGACTTGAGGACGTGAGAGTCGACGTAGACAGTCTTGGTGCTGATGAGACGGAAGAGTGACGTGTTAGTAGGTATAAACGTGTACTTTCATATGCTTAGAATAGGCCACGGAATACTTACCAAGCAGCGGGAGTCTCAATAACTCTCTGGTAAGTGGTGCAGTCAGCCTTGCGCGAGGACATAGCAGGTAGGCCACTGTAGCTGGAAGTAGTGACTTGGTGACCGCAGTAATCGGTGGCACCACGGGGCAGAATGTTACCCATAGCCAGAGTGACAAGAGAGAGAACAGCGACGGCCTTCATGTTTGTGGTGATGTGTGAATTAGATTATCAAATATAAGTTAAGAGATAAGTGTGGTATGAACAAATAACAGTGATTGAAAGAAAGGCTTGGAGTTTGTCAAGGTGATTCAACGTATTGCAAGTAAAAACAAGAAAACGGAGTAGAGAAGGAAAAGCAAAAGATAGAAGAGGATCGCGATGAGATGGGGATATAGCTGCTTGTTATAGTCGCTAATACTACGACTTCTGACAGAGCAGAGCAATAACACTAATACTTTTCATTGCTTTGCATGTTTTATTACCTACCACGGTCTTCCGAAAGCTAGGCCAGGCCAGGAGACAAGAAGGACAGTTCGGAAGGAACAGCTAAACGGTCGGATCAAGGCACCCAACTAAGCATGGGCAAGAACTATGCACAAACTCGAATTTGATCTTGAACTGATATACTAATAACGAGAGACCGTTCCAGAAGAATAACACAGACAAGCATCACGAACAAGGGCAGGAGGAAAGGTCTGCTTCTGAAAGATGCCCTTAGGATTGCTTCTTGTCTCTTATGTCTTCCATGCTAAGCATGGTGGTAGTCACCCCATGATAGCGCTAGTGGTTTCCATCGACAGCGTAGAACGAAAATTCCTTGGCTGTTTTCCGTTCCTACCCTTTTTCTCTCATCTTGCTTCGTCATATAACACATATTGTTCAAGGTTGGTCCCCGGTTAGAGAAAAAAGCTGGTGTTCAGAAGCTAGCGTTCAAGGCTAGTCCTTTGTTAGCCTCTGATATTGAAACCAGGGGCGTTACTCTATAGACCAAGTGATCGGGATTATAGCGACTTGATTTTGTTGTTTACAACATTCGTTTAATATAACTTCTAGATGCGAGCTTCCATGATAGGTTGCATGACAAGAAAACTCCATTATCTCAGTGCCTAAAACGACAATGTCCATCACATACATTACAGAGTATATGTACTTTCCAATCACGAAGTGTGATAGAATGCTATGCTGGCTGTGACAAGCCATGTTTGTCCATTGCCGCACGGCCGACTAGTTCATCAACGCATAACCTGGCCGGGATTAAGTTTAAATTTCAAACATTGTTTTGGCCGTCCTACAACTTTGTTTGCGCTCCCAAACTTGACTAAAGCCATGTAGATCATAGCATTAAGCTTTGATGGAAGCTTTCAGAGCAGGATTCATATAGGGAATTCGAAGTTTGACATCACTTAATAGACATTTAGGATCAAACAAAATATTATGTACTCCCTAAGAAGCTGCCAACTGGCAAATGTAGAGGCTCAAGAGCGTCTACAGCCCGGTGAGTTTGATCTGCAATATAGATGATGAGAGGGCCATTGGTCTAATGGTGCAGGCAGCTGATGCTCTGGCTTTAGCAGCGGAAGACTAGTGTTAATGCTCTGGTTTTGTCTTTTGGGGGGTTTTGGTTACATATTTACATCTTTTCTGTGGTCTTTGAATATATTTTGAAAGCTTTTGGCATATATAAACAAAATACTATCGTTCCTGGGTATACAGACTCTATATAAATGTATGTTTTTATTCAAAAAGTGCTTTAGCATTGCAAATTAGACTTTTAGACTGGAATTTACTTACATGTCTCTATGCCTAACATTCTGCTAGCTGGCAGCTTTTGAAGACTACATAGGAAGTACATAATATTTCGTGGGGCTAAGTACCTTGATCCTTTTGATGGCAAATTTCTAATACGTGATGTTAAACATCTATTCCCCTTCATATATTATAGCAAAATACATGTACTTCTCAAGCAACGTTGTTATTAAGTTATCAACTATCCCATCTCTGATTTTCTTGGACATAAAAAGATGATGCCCAAAGGGAGATAGTTAGACACCTCGGGAGAGAAACTGACAGTTTTGTCAGTGCGGAAAGACGCGATGCCGGGCGCACAAGAAAGAGAACAGTGAGAGAAAACTAATCTCGGCGTAATGTATCCGTTCTAGGACGTACCTTGCTTTAGTTCACACTTGATATGAGCGAGTGTGTTTAGGGAAGCGAAGTCATGCCATAGCTTCAAAGCATAAGTGAATAATATGCGAGTACCGCTATTGGGTAGTTCTTCTTCATAGTCTACATAGTACACAGTCGCAGATATCTTTCTAGTACAGCAATGAAGATATTGCTAGACCTCTTAGCCTAGCGATCCTCATAGTCCATAGTGAAGATTATCTTTGTTGTGGGAACAGGGGCACTTGAGCTGCGCGGAAAATGCAGCTATTGAACAGGGGAAGACCATGCCACAACTGACAAACTAGTAGCTACTAATAATCGCTGGTCTGGTCAAGAGACAAAGATTGTGTTATCTAGTCGGCAAGTCAAGAGCAATTGGTATTTATATACTGTCTATGATGGTGACATCTCTTCTCAATCAACAACAAGATAAGCAACTATGATTCAAAGGCGTCTTGTTGGTTCATGCCATTTTGTCTTACCATAGCAAAATTCCTCGTGTGCCAAGGCCAGGCTAACATGTTCTTATATGCGACTATTGAAGGTGAGCACAGACAAATTCTTTTTGGTACTCTGCCTCCGCGCGCTTTCGCTTCAGTATGTATATGTATAAGATTGAGAGGAGAAAACAACTCAAGTCCAAATTGTTCCCATTGTATACTAGTAAAGGGAGAGGGGAACTCATGAGGAATAGGATAAGGCCTCGGACTAGCCGGTCAATAATAGTATGTCACAAATCAAAATATGTGATGTCAATACAGGACACAGAAATGTCCTAGTTCAGCTTCGATTCCTGTAGGCCTGTTTGCCACTATAGATTTAGTCGTTGGTATGTTTTCCACCACGTAGGCTGCCTTAAAGTAGCGGCGAAGGAGGTCAATGGAGCGCTTCATTAAACTCAATATCAAAACTAGGTCCGATTTCGATGCTCAGTTTTCTACTATGAAAATACTAGAAAATGAGAAAATTTCAACTCTGAGCGGATAGATTACTACATGGTTCAGACCAAAGTAAATCGCCATTCTATTGATATTGTGCTAGACACAATACTATACTACTAGTTACACATCATTCTTGAAAAATGTTAATATAGATATCATTTGTTTCTTGAGGCCTTTGTCAATGATATGCCAACCACGTGTGATTCTACGGCGATCACCCGTCCAAGACATGCCCTTACAAAGAAGACTTTTTGTAAGATTTTCCCGCTAGCTGATCCTAGCTCTCCAGACAATTGTAACAGTAGTTATACATGTATGATATCCACACTTAACTATCATACTAGATAAATTGCTTGATCCAGAACCGCAGTTGAATGGGCTTCGCCTGTCGCCTAGACTTAGTGTGCTTCCATGGAAGGGCTTTACGTCACGTTCCAATCTTCTTCAGTAGCCATCAGAAGTCACCCAGAAATGGGATTATGTCAACATCCTCTTTGTCAAACCCTTGTCTTAGAAGACAAACAGTGAAGTCCGTCGAGTCATTGTATTGTACTTTTAAGGTAGCATTAGGGACCAGATTTCGACTGCAAGTGCATATGTATATGTATACAACTTCAGTTCTTCCTGCAGGCGGCGATCAGACATGTTCGCCAAAAAGTTATCCGTGACCTCGGTACTAGTATACATATACAACTATAGTTGATAGTGAGAGTTGGCCTATCATTGCTTCAAAAGTTTATAGAATGCAACAAAAGCACTCAAATAGATAACTATTCTTTTCTATTTTTACAGTACATGTAAACACATGAACCTAAGGATGGCTATACCATGTTAAGGTTGTATACATTGACATTTAGGGTTATAGCATATCGGCTTATCGTAACCCTAGACCCACAAGATTTTATCTCATGACGCTACATTGGGAACCCGGCATCTTGAGAATGGTTGATCAGATGTCCAAGGCAAGAAAAAATGGGGGCAAGCCAAGCTGTCATATGCCATACAAAACGTGGCATTATGCATCTCATGCGAGTTCAATCCTAGCCAAGCATTTAGGCAAAAGAAACAAACAAACATGCGAGAAGAGGCAAGAAGAGCATAGTTGATCATGACCATGAAGTATCTGTTGATACCTCAACTTGACATGGCCGAAAGGTAATAAACATTTCATTCCGTAGCGCAGTGCTACGAATGGCTGTCAGTGGTAGTTGCGTGTGTATTAATGGCGATGTTGATTCGAGTAGAGCAAAGCGGTGACATTCAAAGCAGACAATTAGTGAGGAATAAGATATCATGTACGGAAACAGAAGACATATGCATTGCCACTAATGTTGTGATTGTCTTCTTTTTTCCCTTCTTTTTTTATACACCGCGAGGGTCGACGAACTACTTGCGAATTTCGGTGAATTCGCGGCATCGGTAGTTTCTTTTCATGGGAAGGTAAAGTTTTAGCGGCTACACAAAGAAAAACTAGAAAAAGGCGGCTTATTTGTGCTTTTTGAGGGTGGCGCTAAGCTAAGGCTATGGCGTTTAAGGTGATAGCCAGATAGTAATGCTTTTTTCCCTATGATTGAATACTATAAACGGCAATATAGCTGTTGGTTTTAGCCACAACCCTTTTCATTCCCGTAAAAACTCTAATAACAACAGTCTCGAGTTTCTCAAAGTTCCAGACTCTATATTTGTATTAGAATTTCTATTCGTTCAAACGGAGCCTCCCCTGCTCGACTAACCTTAGTTTTGACTGTGCTATTTCCTGACTATATCCAGCACAAGAAACTGGCCTCATTTCAGTCAATGCGTGCTTTGTTTCTTCTCCTTTACAAATAAGGGATTTATTTTCGGTTACGATAAGGGAATATAGCTTCGAGAAGTCATGAATGTGTGTTCTCGGGGCCTCACTGGAATCTGTGCTAGTAGACTGTGCTGGACTTAGACTTCTGTGTGTTGTTGTAGTACAGAATTGAGCTCATTGTCACTGTAGTATAAGTAATTAATATCAGAGAGATCTCGGAACAGCCATGATCGCCCTTTGACTCCGTTTCTGGGAATTTACTTGGGATATTTGTATAAAACCAAAAAAAAATTAGGAGAATTAGGAGTGTTAGTGCTACCATACTATTTTTTTGACAGATTTATCGCTTAAATTTTGGTCATGGCTTGAGCTGTGGTTTCAAGTGAACTGAAGTTATTCCCAGAGCTACAATACGCTATTTTTGCACTATTCCCAGCTGCCAGTACAGGGCCCATAAATTATCTGGCCCAAAATGCCATTATTAGTGATGTTATTCGCTGGGCCGTGCCTTGGTCTCTCTATTCTCTCACTATAAATTTCGCTATAAATATGTGAATCGATCGTCTGTCGGAAATTCGCTGAGGGAGACAAAGCGATAAAACGGGAAGGATCTGGACGGAGGGAAAAGCCAAGCAATATGAGCCAAAACCTTCTCTATCTGTATCTGGAGTTCTTAAAAAACAGAGACGATCCGTTTATTATTGTTAATGTGTTTTAGGCTTTTAGTTTCTCTGTTGTTTGGTCCTTTTTCGAACTGGTGATCAAAGCTGTCCGGATATCATCATATCATACATCATACCAATGGAAGCCTCTCGGTATGATGACCGTGCCCATATTCATAGATACAAGTATTCTTATTGGTTTTATTCGGGCTTTTTTTTCCTTTTTTATTATTCAAGAAGTCAAGTGTAGCATCCAGTAGGGCACCCAAAGAACCCGGTTATCTATTCAATGTATATTATTCTGGATCGTGACTAGCTCGGCTATGGACACCTTTTCAAGCTATCAACGATGCTTTGAAGAAGAACAAAAGTGACTTTGGGATATCTGCTACGAATATTCAAATTACATTTTGAGCTATTGTAGTTTTTTGCAACTTTGAACCATGTTTTCTATCCATTATAAGAAGATCGGGTGATGATAACCATCTAACATCATCGACATCTGACGTTGCATAAGAATAGCTGCCGAAGTCTGACAGATTCAGTGACGAGTCGCATCGTTCCCACCGAAGAAAATATTCAATTCCGCAGCCGCAGTATGTCATGTTTTTGCCGTCCACTTGTCACAGTGTCTCATTCCCTTCTTTTGGCTATAAACTCACCAGTTTCTGTTTCCGGCCCTTTCGCCAAATTCTCGGACTTGGGTCGGTGGACAGGGCATTCGGCCTCACTAACAAACAAAGAGAGATAACACTCACACAAGCAAACCACTTACACGAATTCGACCGCTTTATTTCCACCATAGAAAGGAGAAGGAAAAATGATATGCTGGAATCTCGCATAGAATTGTCTAGATTTTCTTCTAGAAAAGAGGGAGCGGCAATAGATGGGAATAGTCTGAAAAAAGCTGGCGGTTGTCATATATAATCTCGGGTCTGGTCCTGTTACTGGGGAACTTGTGACTGTTATGCAGTACCTATCAATATACTCTTATATTAATACATCTCTAACACCCTCAACTGTGTTAATTCTCTTTACCTGATATCTCTCTGCACAACCAAGTCAAACTCAGCAACCATTACCATTCGGATATCGTCTGGTGACGCATCATTTATCCTTTCACTCGCATCTGCCTTGCATCAAAAAAATTCATCACACAAATAGCTGAACTGCCTTGTTCTTGTACGGACGAGCGGTTTATATTTCCTGCTTATATCCAGAGTTCCTGATCGAGATAAACTATATCCGCCATGTTGTAAGTATTATTCCCAGCGCACTATATGAGGACGGGATGCCGCAGTCACTGGCGTAGCGATGACTTGACAATTTGAAGGTTGTTTATATCATCTCTATGAGTTAAACCCTACTATCCTTACAATGCCTCATCAAGCCTCTTATACCAAGCCCAATGTCACATTGATGGCCGCCTCTTCTCTCATACCCACAAACGAGACCACTAACACATGCTTTTGTAACAACGACAGCGGCTCAAAGATTGATAATCTCATTCACAAAACACTCCATCCAAGTCACGAGTGCCATCCTCATCATCACATTATACATAACGACGCCCGCGACCCCGCTGAGAGCGGTAACAACTTCGTCGGCACCAACCCCAAGCCTCTTCTCGACGCCGCCGGCTACGCCACTAACGACTTCACCGGCACCAACCCACGCCCATCGTCACGCGACGACGGCAACAACAACTTCAGTGGTCTCTCACCCTGTCAGCCCAACTATAACAACTTCCCTGGAACCAATCCGCGTTCTTGGGCTCAGAGACATCGTAATGACCATGAATCTACAGTGACTAGCGAGGCCTCGTCTTGTGTCGCGTCAGATAATGAATTAGATATGTTGACGCCCGTCGTAGGCTCAAGACAACAACAAAAACAACGCCGCTTCCGGTCGCGTAAGCGCGAAGAGGAGGACGGCAATAACTTTCCTGGCATGAATCCAACTAAGGCGAAGAAGAGCTTCTGGGGGTTCTCGGGTAGAGAAGAAGAAGAAGGAAACAATTTCCCTGGCACCAATCCCAACCGCCGGTGGTAGATTCTACACTTTGGACAAAAGAAATCTCTGCTAGAGCTGAGAGGGAGTTGGCTATCAATATTTGTGTTACCAAATTTCTTTATTTTTCTATTCTTTTCGTGATACCTTTTGTTTATACTCATTTCTTTATACCCTGCTAGAAGACTAATATGGTGTTGCCTCCTATTGATCATTAATAAGAGAAAAAAAAATCATTGAAAATTGCACGGACAGATTTAGAACATAATACAATATATGCTGAGCAAAAATGAACCGACATAAGAAATTATACATTTCTCAGTGGCCATATCAGACACATAAAAGATACCGATGATGTCTAAGTACCAAGAGAGCTGGGGCTCAACTTTGTCTCATGCCACAAATTTGATACTATCTAGAACTAACACTTCATTGACTCTACAGTTTTTGATGCGGCTTCTGTTTACGTAACCGAAAGTCTCACACTATGATATAGTGAAGACAGTGAAGAGACCAAGCTCATCTTTGCCATTTTCTAGAAGTAGGTTAGGTTCAAGAACAACACACTGGATCTATCCCAGACAGCATCATCCGTGACCCAATCATATGACTGATACCATTATATGTGCCGCAAAGATTGAGTAAACATCCCTCTTTTTCAATCATGTACAGTTTACATCGTGAATATTATTATAGTGGTGTCATAGTTATGTAGTTATAGTTAGTTAAGTATATCATCAAATAAAATACAGCCCTAGTAAAATAGTAAAATGGAGTTTGTTAAAGCTACCGCAGATCTACATATCGCAATGCATTCAATGGCCAGTTACCTTTATTAGTAATAATTTTTTTCACCATGCAAGTGTTCATACAAGTCTTAAAAAGCTATTGTTTGTTTGTTTGTTTATTTATTTGTTTTGCATTGGATGTAGCGACTTCCACTTATAATAATAGCTAGTTAAAAAAAAGGCTGGAAACAGCATTCTTGGTTTTCCTGACGCAATAACAACACTATGCTGCTTAGGATCTTGCTAGATACAGCTTGCTTTGTCATTAGGACTTCAAGTTTCAGCACTTTCCTAAGCTCATAAAATGTTTTTGGTGTAAAATGGTGGCCACGCCCACTATCCAGAAGGTTTCTTTTTCCTTCTAACATCTCCATCAACAACATCTTTTAACTCAGTCAGCTAATACTATCTGAACTATGCAACAATAGATATCTTTAATACTACTCATATAGTAGTGTTACAAGTGAGTGTACTTCAATTATCTCCTACCATCTATCATTATCCCCTTCTATCATCCTCACTATCTATCATCATTGGCTTCCATTCACATCTTCTTATCATCATCCTCCATTTTCTTAACCATCAGCACTTCTTCCCACCCATCAATAATAAACAATTATTCTCATAGCACGTTGATAACTACTTTTTTTAGTAGTAAACAGACCTGTCTCACCAATCAATTGTGTCCTTTTTGCCCACTTTTCAATCATTGACATATGATAAAGCACATTGTCACTAACAGTTTGTAGTAGCATCTCTAATATCCTGTGTGGCAGCTGCCATGAACTTCAGGGTTCTGGTAGCTGCAACAGTTGCCTGGACATTATTTGCCCGGGCGGTTGTTGCTTCTGCCAACATTGGCGCTTTCACCTGGGCATCCTCCTAGGTACCGGGTCTGCAACCTAGCAGACACTCAATCATGACTTCTGGCCAGTGGTGTGTGGGGGAAGCTTCCGCCTCATCGCTTTGGAATTCTAGTTCCACTGCTGATATTCTCCCGGTACATACCGTGGAGTCTGTGCTCACCGAGGAGGCTTTCAACTTCTCGTCTTGGTAATCATCTGGATTACCCGTTCCGTCAGCCAACGGGCCCGTAATTATGAAGGAACTCATATACATGCCACACGTGTCTCTCCATGACCGTGTTGGTGATAACGCATTCACGGTCCACTCCGCGGATGGACTTGCTTACGGATTCGAAGACTCCGTAGCGTCTCTTTTCGCGTACTCCGGTATGCCGCTCATGAGACCAGGTTTCTGAGCATTTGCTCGCCATCAGCTTCGATGGAGCTAGTGAACTCGCCGTTGAGTTCACATCCATCGATGCTGCCCCCACCGCTCTGGAGGTGTGGGCATCCGCCTTGGCTTCCGCCTTCCAGGGCAGCGTCATGGCAATGACACCAATTGGTTCTGTTGACTCACAGAGCCATGGATGGTTCGGCATCTCGGCATCACTGCCCGAGGAGATACCATGATAGTGTTGGATGTCACACCCAACACAATCAATGATCTCGAGGACTGGAATGTCATGACTGACACCGCAGATGGCTTCCGAAATGCTACTGATCCTCTCATGATCGAATTGGTCGCGGCGTCGGTAGATGATACCATGCCTTGAAAGTCAAAATACATGTTCTTTGACTTCCAGCACAACAGTGGAATCACTGTAAGTGATTCATATCTGGATTTGGGCCTTAAGTGCTCATCATGTGCTATGTCTGGGGCCATTGGCTTCAGCTACCGGGCTGGAAAGCACCATGGTGGAGATTTTGAGAGCTCAACCAAAGGCGTGGTCGCTTAGGCTCTGTTGAGACTGTATGTCACTGGTCATGCGGCTCAGGGACTTTCAGGTTCTCAGCAGCTGTTGGTCCTCCCACCGATTGCTTTTCAAATCCCCGATATTGGCTCCGTGTCTCTATCACTAAGCGACAGTATTGGTTACACAGTAATCGATATCCAGGAGGTAACATTCTCAGGATATTTTCCAAATTATGTTTTTATGTTTGACTTTTATTTTAGTGGTTATATATATATTCTTTCTTTAGTTTGTATTAGCCGTGTTTTTGTATTCATTTCAATTCCATATATCGTTATCTCAGTAAGCATTCTCACTTGGCTTTTTGTATGTGATTATCGAATAAATTGGATTTATGAATGTAGGTTGAACTAGAGTGTGAATAACGCTTTACAGAATTCCAACGGAGATGGTAACTAAGTGAACATACAAAGCATATCTTCCAGCGAAATGTTAATGACTTGAGTTCACAAATTTCAATGGGATATTGACAGTCTGCTCTATTTAAGGTACATGTATACATGATTGAGTAGCTTAATGATTCTAACAGTCCATCGTTTGAATAGACTCAAGCTCCTATGTGAGAATTAACGGTCCTTCTAATTCTAGCCTACATACTTCAATAGTCAGGGAAATTATCATTAGCCAACTTTTGATTATTGACGATATTTCCCCAGATCCATATTCTTGGAATAAGCAATAGAGTTGAAACTAGTTGCACCTTTTCTTCTAGTACATATCTATTGAGCAACTTCAAATGCTCTATCGAATAAAGTCCATAAACGCTGAATCATCACATTTCCCATTGCAGACATCACATGAGAATTGCGAGCATCAGAGGGCATAATGGAGCATAATTTATGATACATTTGCAGAAGTGCCATGACTAAGCCGATATAACTCGATTGGGCAAAGACATTGAACAAATGCCAGGCATGGCGCTATTGTCCCTAATACCCTACAAAGCCTGAATAACTAGACAATGAGTTGTACTACAAATCTCCATCCCTATAGACGGGAGATATTCTTCATCAAAAGTATATATACTTCTAAGGGGGATGGATCACTAAGTCCTCTAGTATCATGAATACTTCAATTTACGCAATAGCAAGATCTAGTAGTGTATCGATTAATAGTACATGGTTAGGCCATTTGCGATATTCTTGATACAAAGAATAATCTAAGATCAACATGGTTTGTGAAGTATTGGCGAAAAATGGGTATATGTAGAACGCTCTTTTCGTTCTCGGGTATGTTTACTGCTAAATATCAAACTGTGCTATATACATGGAATCAATAATTGTACTCTGCATAGATCATCCCTCGCGGTCTATGCGATGATATTCTCCTAGATGTGCTGCTGTCTGTCCAGCAACACTATTTTTAGGCCCATAGTGACCTACAACATAGTTAATGCCGGTCTGTTGGCCATCATCCATCGCAGTACTGATAGTACTACGTGAAACGGGGGATTCCCAGATTTCATGTACTACAGGGTTTGGCGGCGCTAAGCCCGGCGGATTCCCTGTAGGATTTAGCGGAGAGCTGAGCAAATCCACGTCGCGGATGCCGCCCCGATGATCCATTTGTTGCATGGGATCTATGAATTGCGAGTGATTTATCACGTCTGGTGAGATAAAATGATTGGTAGGTGGTGATCCCATGAATGAATCCCCGCTGAATTGCTTTTGATGTAGTGGCTGTAAAGGCGACGGCCTTGGTGGACTGGCATAGGTGCGAGACCACCAGCGCACAGAAGGCCGACGACCGGTTGGTATCTGCGAGCCTTGCTGCGCCGGCCCCATTTCACCTGGCCCTGGAGCAGCTGTCCGTTCGGGTATATCAGTTGGCACAGCGTTGTAAGAACTCCGCGCCCCTGAAATTATACTCGGGCGATGGAAACGACTGCCATCTTCCCGTGATGATGTATGAGTATGCGATATCTGTGGATGTGACCCAGCCGCCATGTCAGCATTTTGAGTATGTCGATGGAAATTGGTATTCAGAGTTGTAACTGGCGATGATATAGGATGCCCGTTTACGAAGTCTGTGGTATAACGCTTCGATGTCCGGGCTTTATCCGTCTTGTGGGCATATATGTCGGGAGTCTCTCTACGTCTAGCTACCCGGTGGATGGTTGACTGGACATCGTTAAAGCCACGGCCAACACAAATACCAAGCAAGATAAGTAGGACGACGACCAGACTTCCGATAGAGATGCCAATGATGGCCCCAGTGCTGAGAGTATCGCTGGATGAACTGTCGTCGACGACCGTCGTGTTCGCCTCGGTCTTCATGACGACTTGTGCCGTAGCCGACGTCTCTATTGCAGAAGATAGAGTGAAGCCCACACCGGCCGAGCGAGTACTGACAACAGTCTCTTCAACTATAGTTATATCGCCACCTGATAGTGTTGTGGTATAATCCGAAGTAATCGTCATGGCGCCTGTCGTTACGCAAGAGTCTGTCGCACAGCCGGAGCCATTGGGGCAACATCGAAAGGCGTAGCTCGCAGGACATAGGAAGGAGTTCGTCAAGCATGTTCTCGTCGTGGTAGCGCCAAGTGGTGGGATGCAGGAACCTGCTTTCCAGCAGATCCAGCCTTGGGAGCAACAGCCGCCTTATAGATTAGAAATGAAAGAGGTTAGCGACGACCTATATCGAGTAGATTCTGGGGTGTTGGGTGGTCGCAAGTATATAACTATGGAGTGACACTTACCGCCGTTAGCCTGAGGGCACGCATAGGCGCTGACTGTTCCCTGGCACGTTGAAGGTCCGCTTGTTGTTGCGGTACAAGAGTCCGAGCCACAGGCATAACCCTCAGCACAGCAACCGCCGTTCAGTGACGATGGGCACAGACTATGCCCTGCTTGGCATCTTGACTGAGTGACCTGGGCCCGCCGCAACAAGGCCGGATCGGTGGGCAGAGACGTCGGCGCGGTCACCGAGACTGTCGCGGTAGCTTTGGGAAGGCGGTGTAGTCCGTCACGATGACGGATCTCGGCGGCATGCACAAGGACAGTGCAAAGCGCCAACTGCGTCCATGATTTCATGATGCAGGACCCAAAAGAGTGTCCGTGTCCGGATTTCTGCACTCTCTGGACTGGGCCAATCAACAATAATCTCTGGGGTCAGGAATCAAAACAATAAAGGCCCGGAGTGAAGTTGCCGGATATTATTACGGACGACGGATCACCCCACTTCAAGGGTTTTTTTTCTTGCTTCTCGTTCTGACTCGCGATAGGCAAATGCTGTTTTATGGCCTATTCACAGCAGCTTTACAGTCTTCGATAGCCTAAAATCTGCACTGTAAAAATGCAAAGTCACAGACGAAATAATTTGGCGAAATACGAGCTGCAATTGTATCCAGGTTATTCAGTAGTTGAAACGAGATCTGGGAGTGGAAATCAAGGCGGTGATGTTTCTCGAGATAGTGTCCAAACTCTGCGAATTGGGTATCAAAAAATAATATGAAGCTAAACAGCGTATGGTGTTACGGCTGAAAATGCGCAAAACGAAAAGAAAACAAGTCAATGCTCAAGGAAGATACAGGTTAAGAATAGTGTAAGATATTTAAAAATAAAAATAAAAGAGCTTCCACAGGTATCCGAAAGCCCACTGCGAAGCTTACCCAAGCAGCTGCCAAAAGCCCGATTTTGCAGTTGATATTGCGGCAAGTGGCGGTAATAGTTGTAAATGTGATCTTGGTCCTATTATAGGCAATGCAGACTGTCAGTCCTGATTTGATTTGTCTAGGTTCAGAGCAGGTTGGGCCAAAAGGCATATGTAAATATGTCCCATTCTTGGTGCGTGGCCCATAATCGTTAATCAGTGCTCTATATTCGGGCGCCTTTCACCCTACAGCTTACGGACAGGCAGCAACGAGGGTCCGGCCATATCATGTAATATAAGAAATTCCAGCACCATGATCGCTGTATGTATCTGATGTATCATATATATATATATATAACTATAGTCATCACAAATATCGTAATGGCATGTCAGTCCTTCATATGTATAACCAAGTATTATAATGAACACAAAGAAGATTCCAGAAACAATGCATTGTTCAAGACAGTTCCCAAACCCAGGCTCTTCTTTCATTTTCGATACATGATCAATCGACATAGCGATCGATCTTAAGCCAGTTCACTAGGCTACTTTGATACTACTCTCCGTCTACTAAATTCCGCATCCTGAGCGGGCTTAGTCACGGTATACAATGGTTTAAATTTTGTAATACAGATAGTTAGCTATGAATAGTTAATTCTTTTCCAGAGGTGCTCTTCGCATCGAATTCTATGTATGTATCGGTATTAGACGCCAAAAACGTTAGTTATAACTAGCTGAAAAGATTTATATGTAGTTCGATTTCATTCTTCAACATCTAACTACCTGTCTCGTAGAAAGCTGAAAAGTAAGTTGGGGCTAAACATCCTGGCCAAGCGGAGATAATGTGCTTCCAGGTACTGGGGATCAGTAATGCCAAGACATTAACCAGCCGCCTAGCCTTCATTAAACTACATACACACATAGTTAGTACTTGTAGAAGGCCATCAAGCTCATCTGATTTGATTTGATTATATTTAACGTCTACCTAAATCACTAAGATCATACGACGCGCCATCAAGCTCATCACAGCAATATTGTCATTTTTATAGAGTGACTCTATCTACACAGGGCATGTTGCACTTCTTTTACACTGCCTTTTTTTTCTTCCGGATTTATATAACATAACTTCCTATGAAAAGGTTTCCCCATTTGTGCAAAGATTATGCAATTACTAATTAGCCAACTCGCCCCGCATGAGCCTCAGAAAATCACCGGGTTGGTCATGATGGTGAAGGTTTTCGTGAATATCTCCATGGATGTTCGTTCGAGATAGCAAAAGCAACCAATGGAAGAAAAGGTATTGCTGGCTAGACCTTAGTACAAAGCCTGGGAATCTAGAATAAACATCTCCCGTAGACGATCGTTAATTTAGCTCTGAAATATTTGGTCAAAGTTTGCAATAAACTGTAGTTCATAAGTACATTCCAATTCCATTGTTCACTCTCCCAAATTGAACTTTCACACTTGCAATCCGGCGAAGTTAAAAAATCAAAAACTACTTTAAACTACCAACAATACAATCAAACAAAGTCTTTTCAATAAGTTCCTAGGCCTTCTTAGACAATGAAAGTATAGGCTTTGTCTAACACATTTGCTAACTTATCAGAGGCAATATGTCACAGCCCTCTAGCACACAGTACCGTCTTATGTTTTTACCATCTTATGTGCCCAATTCCATAGTTCTAATTAACTCTTAATACGTCCTTCCATCATTAAATATACAAATATATTAGCCTACAATTTCTCACCTTCATTTGTGATAGTTAAATAACATTGTAGATACTTTTGTCTTATATAGTATAGTTATAATAGGTGAGGGTACTTTCATGATTTTTGCTCTAATTTTTTCTTTTTTCAAAAATAATTTCGTTTTTTGAAAGGCGGTGTAAAATGATGGTCCGAATCGGTCGTGTCATGTATAAGAAGTGCAACATGCCCTATTTAAATAGAGTCACTTTTTTATATCTATATTCCATTCATTTCTCGTTAAACTATGTACTGTAGCGGTTTATATGCTATGAAACGTGACTAAGTGGCTGTCCAAAACCAGGGCCCTGTATGTAAGTCATTCTTTGTCAAATGACAATGTCCCAAGGAAGACTTTGTTAACGCTATTTTTTTCACAATGTGACATCTATCATACTCCCCATTGTACCAGTAACAATCAGCAAAGCATAATCTTACAGAAAACACAAAAAAGTCTCCGTCTGCGCCACACAGATTGAACTTGATCATTTCACCATGATCCTCGCTTGAAAAATGGGAAAAGAAAAAAGAGTGTGGATATCGTTATTGTACTTGTTTTTATCATGTACGATCTAAACATGCTAATTCGCAATGATACAGTACTGTGCTTCTTATAGAAGCAACCAGCCAGTATCATATTTCCGCCAACTCCCGGGTAGTCAACGATTACAGGCAAACGTAAGTTTTAATCATTTCTAGTGTCTTTTTAGGGACCGGTATCAAAAGCCAAGAGCATTCTCTATCCACCGTAACCTACATACATAAGATCATGACTGTGGGGTTCGAGTGCTGGGTATGAAATGAAAAGAAAATGAACAAAAGAAATGATGAGGAAAGCAATAAAGTAACACACAAGTGTCTAGAGAGGAGATCATAGAAAAGAAACCGAAGAATGAATCTAATATACATAAATAACACAGCCAAAAAGGAAACAATTGGGGGATATACTGACATTTAGAGTGAGTCAACTCAAGCCCTTACACATCAAGTTTCCGACAGTCCTGACTATCTATGAGGAGGTTGGTTATTGCAACTAAGCTACTCGGGATTCTAGTCGTTGAAGTCCATGCACTATAAAATTGGGACATATACGGAGGGTCTTAAGCATTACGATGATATATATGGCCAAGCATGGATCGAAAATCTTAGAAGCGTCTCAAGGTCGATGCTGGGAGGATCATAAATGCCAACTGGCAAAGTCAGAACATTAGAATCCTCGTGTTTTATATTAGCTCCTTTCTCAATTAACAACCTCGCAACATCAATATGGCCATTGTCGCAAGAGCATTTGAAGGCAGTCCAACCATAGAAGTTTCATGAGATTGATATCAGCTCCATTCCCAACCAAGAGCTTGACAATGTCAAGATAGCCTTTGTAGCAAGAACGAGTGAGGGCAGTCCAGCCATCGAAATACTCATAATCAAAAGTCCGGCATATTCACCCCGCATGATGGATTTGCTAGGAATCCCACAACCGTGGCTACACCAATTTTCTTTGGTATAGTTGAAGAAGACCAGATCATGGGTTCTATCTGCCAAAGATAGTAACACATGCTGTACGTCCGGTAGAGAGATGTATTTGCAGCAGATATGAGACAAGACTTCCTCGGTTTCAGTTGGACAGCAGGAGATAGATACCCCATGAAGTTGAATAGGAATTCCAATAAAAATTCCTTGGCTGTTTGGTGTATCAGATAGACTATAGACTACTTTATGTAAACAAAGAGGCCAGATAAGTCACGAAGCCTCTCCTCAACGTAATCGCGGTGAGCGGTAGCATCTTGAATGGAAGCAGAATCTTGTAGCTTCAAATGCATGGAAACTCTCATCTCAGAAACTGTTAGTGGACGTCGGGCACCAACAACGATTTGAAGAATAAGAATAGATTGTTGCAGATTGGTAGGTTCAATTCTCTGTAAGATATTTTTGTAGGCTTCATTGACGGCGGCGGGAACTAGATCAATTTTATCATGGCGGAACTCGAGTCCTTTTGACATCAACTTGATTTGTTCTAATACGAGGTTGAGCCACAGATATATACGGTTTTTCATACTGAGCTTTTCTTCAATCTTGATGCGATGGTTTGTTGCTATGCTGAGCTCTCTAATTCGGGACAGAGCGAAAAGACTGATCTCGGCCTGGATTCGATCATCCTCTTCTTCCATGGGAAGCTTGATTTGAGGAAAGATGTTGGTAGTGGGGCTGAAATTGTCATGTATATTCCAATAAGGACAACTAGTGATCAATATCTTCAGCCAGGATGGTCTTGTCTGATCTTTGGTCTTCCTGAACCACTTGGTGGCTAAACATTTTGGATTGAGTTTTGTGGGCGCACTCGTCTAAAGCATCTATGACCATGAATGTGTTTGTGAAACTTTCATCATCAACAGCTGCAAGTAGGATCTGCCAGAGTCTAACAACTTCATTCCGAAGTTTAAGTCCATCCTCTCTCCAGGGGGTTAAGGCACGACGTGAAGAGACAGATAAGGTCTTACCGAGTATCTTCAGTCTTTCAACATCGGGTTACTTCGGCGAGGATGAGCTGCAGCACATCACGGACCTTGACAGGCTGCGATCATTGACTTGGATCAAGAACCGAGATGCTCTCAGAATTGATGGACCGGTGTCTGTTCAAGGTTCACAGAACACCCTGTATCTGCATGTTCAGGGCCGGAGTTTCGCGGAAGCTGAAGACGTGTATTTTTATCCCAAGACCTAGTGGAAAGTTTTCCCCTAGGCAATCAACAAAACAATAAATCCCTAAAAAGTCACCGTCTGTGCCACCCACATTTCACTAGTTGCTTGTATCTATTATTTCATGTCTACAGATATATATTGTTATGTATTTCGGTAATACATCAGTGTCCCGAGCACAAGCAGCAAGTTGGTGTGATATTCCGGCCAACTTCTGGTGAATAATTGCTGAAGCACGTATTAAACTTAGACATATATAGCTAAGCCATGAACATCTTGTGTACTTTAGGGTCTAGAATTGAACTGTGAAGACTCTTAGTCTTGCCAGCCCTAGAATATGACTATATCTGTATGACTCCAGGGTTAGATACATAGTGTTGCTGTTTCTAACAACAATAATCACAGCGAAAGGCTACCGTGGTAGTCATGGACCTACTACCGCGTTTCAGCTTTAACTATATTCAGCTTGTACTTAGATGTCATGAGTTGAAGCACCTAGTTACGGGACATCTTTTTAATAACCTCCGCTTGACTTGATTATATTTTGCATCTACCTTAATTATTAAGATTATACGATACCAGCTTCGTTACTAGATAGTTCTCCGTTGGCCATACTTGTAGTTACCCCGAAGAATTGATATCTCAAAACTGAGCCAACAGCATCGAGAGAACAAGCAAAAAACATAGTACTGGTCTGGACAATTACCTCGTACACCTCTAAAGAGATACGATTCCTATAGAGCTAGCGTCTATAAAGAAAGTGCCCCAAACCTTAAAATCTCGGCGTCCAGTTTGAAGGATACAATTAGAGCGAATACAGCACAGTTTTTTTCTTTTGCTGTTCGATAGTACTACGTAGCTAGCTCTCGGTTTTGAGGTTTGGAAACTACAGAGTTGCTAGGTCATGATTTTTTTTTCGCAACCGAGCCACTACCTATCACTCAGTATAGAAAAAATGGCAGGTTAGTGACTTTTCACGATCGAATTCACGATTGAGTGTACAACTCTGGGCTTCACTAGGCTTTGCACTTGACAGAGTTATACATAATCTACATCATAGTTGTACAAATATGTAGTTGTCTGTAGTTCAACGATCAAAGTCGTAAGTGCTATCACCGTCATATGTAATTTTAAACAATACCAACAGTTGCATTGAAAAAAGAGCTAGAATCTCTTCAGATCAAAGTTAGAATATAGATATGTATGTTAAGGGCCATATTCAGCGCAGTATTACATGTTAGTGTTGCATGGAGATAAAACGGCCAACCACGAATAAACATCAAATACATCAAGCAACCGTGATATAGCCAGACAATCTTCCACATATACTTCGCTAATAGAGTAGCATTCTCACATAACCGAGCGTAAAGTTCATCGTCTGCATGTTGTAGTAACTCTATGAGAAGTTGATGGTTTAGACACGACCTTGCCATGTGTGAAGAATGACAAATCTGGAGTAGACGGTCGTTAGAAGGACTTCAAAAGCGTACTGACTATTCTAGCGGTTTGAACTGGATGTGTAATCTCCATTTAGATGAGCAGAACCCTATAAGACTAGTGGTTTTCTCCGATATCATGGTGTCTCTACAAAGCCTACTCTGAAATGCACACTCCCATCTTATTTAATGGAGATGACTGATTTAAGATGCTTCGTTCCTGATCAGCTATGCAACCTTCAACAGACAGGTCATTACCCAGTGAAGGGATAATGCTAGACAATGTATTGATCGACTCTTACTACATGGCCTTTATATAGTACATATGTAAAAGTCATCTCCAAGAACGATAGTAAGTTCATGTTAATAGCATATTATGTAATGGTTGCTATTGTGATCGAGATGGCTTTAGTAGATTATAACTGTAGAGAATTTCGTATGTATCTATGACAAGATGTCTAGAGTATACCTCGACGCCTTTCCATAGGCATGGACATATAAACGTTGTAACATAGTAGTTCCAAGAACTAGGCTATGCCAGTTGGGTATATATCGATTCTAGGGAAAAGTGATGATATACTGTAACTGCATGTTGAATGATGCTTGATGAAGCCGCATTATTTTCATATAATACATACATTTCATGAGTTTTTCAATATTGACACGACGGCCTAAGGTCGAGAGTAGTCAAGATGGTGATGGAATAACATCCCTGCTCACTGATGTACATCTGTATTAACGATGATTGGTGCGCTTATAAGCGAAGTAAGCCGAGCTCTATATATGTATATCTGTATGTGTGTGCATGGCAAAACCCAAGTACATATGTTGGGGAGCAATGGAGAAGCTTTCAAAGGGCCAGTGCCTGTCAGACAAAGACAGCGATTTGTCACCATGGCTCGCTATGGAGGTTTATATACATCGACAATGGCATGAATTCTATACAGATATATTTGGGGGAATACGATGTTTTAGGTTACAATAATGATTTTCAGTACTGTGTAATGTGATGTTTTGAGAGTCAGTAGTAACTAGCGCTATGGCTAGGCTTGAATTCAGATACGACTATGTCAAAGATGAAAGACAGCTTTAGAGAGGATAGCATCATCTGATTACTTTAAGAACATGAGCTAGGGTCCTGAAATCAACTTTCGGAGATACTGTATTGAAGAGCAATGAAAGTGGAGTGATTACATCAGTCTATTTGAACAAGGAACGGAAATTATAGTTGGATCAAATAGACCATTACTAATTATCGAAAACGAGAGAAAGGGAAAATCAAAGTATGTCTTGTGATGGGGCATTTTGTAGGAGTTTTATGTCGATGGTCGGCCTTCTGGCTAATTGTACCGGCATAATTGATGGAATTTGGAGAGAGATAATCCGAATGGAGGTTAGTAAGAGAAATTAATTTAGGGTTATTTGCTACGGGAAGAAAACCTAGCAAACAAGACTAGGATCTCTGAAGATAAAGTTAGAGACGTGCGCTCTTAAAACCTGGGGAAATGTTAAGAGTTAATTGTTTGTACGTATAACTATATTTGATATATTGATGTATTAGTATGTTATGTGCTGTTAGGGAAATCGAGAATAATGTGAAAATATGCTGTCGTGGGGAGCTAGGGTTTGCTGTGACATGTGAAGGGATGGATCTTGAGCTTGACTCCAACATAGCTTGGTCGTGTGTAAAGACAGCACATAAATTCTCACACGGATTCTCCAATTGATTGCTAAAATCGATCCTGGGATGTTGGATCTCCACTCTCCAAGATGTACTAAATTGTACTAGACCCCTCGGCCTAGCGTTACTACGGGCTGCTCCAAACTGCGGTTCCGTTTGTTGTGCATACGGCTTTCGATTCCATCTATCCAACCCTCCACCATCACCGTTTGTGTTGTTACAGCGAAAGTAGCCAACTCCGGTTAGCTTGGCTTTGACTCGAGTAGTTGTAGTAGACAGTAGTAGCATGATCCATCGCGTGGAGCCGGAGCTCCACGCCCTGTGCTGTATCTGTGTCTGTATAATTGTATAGAATCATATGCATATTGAGTGTGCTGCTGCGTTAGCAACGCTGCATCCCACACTGTCCTGCAGGGCCCATCACATCGACACTATTATGGTGGCCGAGGGAAGTCGGGCGGCGGAGAGTCAATCAGGAAGGGCATCGTGACCTGGGGAGCTACTGGCTGGCCAGGCCCTTGACCCAGTTTTGAGTGCCGGCTTAACACTATACAAAAGACTGGTTGTTGACGTCGGCATTTACTCTCCTTCTCTATATAACCACCATGTTTGCCCTTTTGTATGTCACCCCTCTTTTCGATGAAAAGAGTCTTGGTAATGGTTGCCGACTGTCTATCGTATCGTCACCCGATTGACAAGATTCCAACATAATTTCTTTGATCTCGAAGATTCAACATACCACAATAACGTCTTGGATACCCTCACGCTATACAGGACGGCAGATTTTAGAGACATTTGGTTATTGTTTTTGAGCCGTTTCTTTTGAGTTTCTCCATCTTCATTGATATAGCTCCTGGTATTAAAATATCGCATAACTATAACACGCACACCATGTTGCTTTATACGCGATTGGCGACGCCGAAGATCCCCAAAAAGCGATCACGAGCTGGTTAGTAAATATCACAAACGGCAGTTACTGCTATAGCAGCGACCGCACTTGATAATTTAAGGACATACTACTAACTTAAGTAACTAATTTCTTTCTCAATCTTTAGGTTGTACATATTGGTGAGTTTGTGAGAATTCCTTCTCAAAATTGAGTCTAAAAAACAAATCAAGCTAACCGAAACAAACTTGGCGCATTACAGCAAAGACAAAGTACGCATTCTTATAACTTTATAACTACCTAATTTTATAGGTCGATTCATTGCTAACACTCTTTATTAGAAAAAAAAGTGCAATGAAGTTCGTCCGCAATGTTCTCGGTGCTCGGAAAAGGGCCAAGAATGTATCTATGAGGCTGTCCGACCACGCCAACGCCGACGACGAGACGAAATCCGCTCTTCTACCAGCGATGAATCGAGCCCCCCTGATGCCTCTTACTCCACAGAGACCACTATATCCACGGCTCGGCGGGAATCGGTCACTAGCCATGATACCGCCAGAAGAACTGCATCAGATTCTCATGATAGTCTTGCTAGGACAACAGTGGCGTTACCGGAGCCATCTACAGTGACGTCACGACCCGGAGCACCAGCCTCATTAGATCTGCTTCCACGAGACTCACCTCCACGATCGCCTTCTAAGTGGTCGCCGGGAACGACGCCGACCTCTCGAACAATATTACACATCGATAGCGCACCGGAAGATATCGTAGATGACGAGTTATCGAAAGCTATAGACTTTACGGACACATTCCTGACATCACCCAACGACGATATCTTTCACGGTTTCGATCATTCGGCTCTTGGGCTAAGCCATCTAGACCAAGATATGTTCTCAGGACTGGATTCTTTGGGCCTAGATTTTGATTTGACTGCCATCGATAGTCCAGATGATGGCACCCTTGACTCAAGTAGTAACAGTAGCATCACCAGCACTGATGATGGGCTGATACCATCAGGCTATGCTGGTATTGACCAGGATATCAGTCTCATAACCTCAACGATAGCCCGGCACGGACACGCTCTGCGCGAACGTGAACATCGAGACAGCGTATCCTCAATAGCATCTACTGCTTCAACTATCACCTACGCTACAGCGTTGTACCCAGAAACTCAACAGTCGCAACAATACTCACAGCAACACCGGCGGCAACAAGAACAACAAAACAGACCAACCTACAACTTTGAATTTATCAGCCCTAACTTTTTCGAGTTCTCCGACCTGCGCAATCGCCGCGCCCTCATTGATCATTTCTGCAATGTCCTCTCGCACCTATTGGTTTTCAAGGAAGAGGCAGGGAATCCGTTCCAGCAGCTTGTGCTACCGCTATGCCATAGTAGCTTGGTTGTCACCAATGCAGTCTATGCCCTGACAAGTGCGCATTTGGAACATCGTGGAGTTGAGTTCAGCGAAACGTCGGAGTTTTTCCACAGACAGGTCATCACAGGCCTCGCTAAGTTGATAGCCCAGGGAGAAAAAGCTGATCGTAAAGAGCTAATGGCATCGATCATGCTCCTGATATATTATGAAGCTGTAAGTAATAGACTAGTCTATGTTGTTTTGCGAGGAATATCAACATACTAACACGTATTTAGCTTGTGCAAAAGGGAAAATCTAGTATCGTCGACGACCATCTGAGAGGTGTCATGACTATCATGTCCTCGTGTCAGCAAGCCATACTGCCTGATGCCACAGAGCAGTTTTTGGAACGAGTAAGAATTTCCCTGAGTATCATGGCCTAGATTACATCAAGTTCAACTACAACTAACATGAATGGCGATTTAGGCATTCCGATTCTACGACGTTATATCCGCACTTTCCCTCGGTCGCGCTCCGCTCAGTCGATCATCACTAGACTCATCATATTCCTTCCTGGAATCAACCCAATTTTCATCTCTCGACAGTGTTGACTCTCTACTCGGCATGTTTACAACTCTATGGCCCATCATCCACCACCTCTGTACACTACAAGCCCTAAAGCGCGAGCTTGCAATAGCCACGGCTTCCGACGACACCACAAAGATAGCGCCACTCAAAGCTCAATTCGAGACGGCCTCTGCCGCTATAGAGATAGCACTAGAAGAATGGCAGCCAGATATCCCCGCTGGATGCACAATGCATGACTTTTCTCCCGAGCCATCAACATCCTCCAGATCACCCGGCTCAACTATCGCCTTGTATCCTGCGCAAGGACGGGTGCGCTCTATTCTCAATAACGCACTAGCGTATCGCCACAGCGCCTCCGTATTTTTGTATCGCAGCATATATGGCTGTGCTCGGGACCACCCATTGGTTCAACGCCATACGCACGCCGCTCTAGTTCATTGTATGCGAACGGTACAAAATGCTGGCCCAATGAGCGCCTTACTTTGGCCCATGTTCATTGCGGCCTGTGAAGCCTTGAGTACGGAAGACCGAGACTTGGCTAAACAGGCGTTTTTGGCTGTTGATAGAAGACAAGGCATGGTCAATATCCAAAATGCTTGGGTAATCGTACAGGAAGTATGGAAACGAGCAAGTCAAGTTACAGAAAAGGATTCAGATAGAGATGCTCTGGACGGGAGCAATGGTGTTGGTGGAAGAGCATGTACTTCGAAAGAGACATTCGAAGAAGACTTGTGGCGAACGGTAAGCCATGATTTAGGCATAAAAGTTGTTTTGGGCTAGCATGGACAATTTAATGGACTCTTATGGATAGTAAATTGTATTATAATTAATATGTAATAAATATAGTATATCAACGTCAGAAAACTGTATATTTTCAGTCTCTCTCCAGATATTTCGTCCACATAGAAGTCTGACTAGACTCATATGCCGAGATATCCTCTGTCCAAAGCCCACTACCTTGACCGAAGTCTAATAACGGTACCATAGACGGCCTTCCATGGGCACATTGAAAGGGAAACGCACAACGCGCTAGCCTCTCTATCAACTCTTCACACTCCGACACAGAAAGTACATCGTTGAACATGAGCGCACTACGACAAGCACGAGAGTTGAGTAGATATAAGATCCCAGCAGGACACGTACGAAAACGGTGAATGAAACTATGCTTATCTGTGTTTGCGGAGGAGGATGAGGCACTAGTTGCTGGTAGAATGAGGGGTGGACTAGACGTGTATCCGGAATCCGAGAGAGACCAGATCTCAGATCGAATGAGATTGATGAGAAGCGGGGGATCCTGGATACAACGAGCATGGATGCTGGGTGGAAGACGACTTATGGTCAGCGAAGCTACGGGAGGCGTTTTCTTGGTGGAAGATGTTGGTTTAGGTACGCATGTATAGTGGATTCCCCAATTTGAGAAATGCGTACGAAACTTGTGCAATAGCTTTGTTTCTTCTTCAGGGGTCTCGAATATAATAGATTGATCTAATGTTTCTGAAAATGCTGGGGAGTTGGCTGTCGATGATGGGAAGTACGACGCCATGAGATCTTCTAAGCGAATTCGTTCGTCGGCGGCATGCTGATCTACAATGACAAGTTTATGGCCTGTGGATTCCTTGGAAGTTGAGTCTTTTGGCACGGATATCAATATGAACTTGTGGTCAACTTGATTCAGGACTTGGGCTAAAGATAACGAAGCTTTGGATATGTGGGTTTTGGCGGCTATAGAAGCCGACTTGAGATCAATGGTTGTGCTATGAGAACAACACGTATGGGGGATTTGATTTGATGCCTCTGTGCCAGATTGAGAGGTGGTAGACTCCATCGTTTCGAAGATTGGATTATGCCAATTTGCGATGACATCCTTCATGGACTTGACAGTCTTAGTGGGAGGTGATTTGATTTCAAAGGGCGAACGAGTTAACTTTCCAGAATTATCAACCAAAGGCCGCCAAGGGAACGCATCTGGCTGGAATTTAGGCTGCTGTGGGCGGCCGGCTTTGATACGGCTCCAGGAATCAAATGGAGACCGTGGTCGGGCTGTTGATGATATCGAGGATGTGGCTCGAGAGAGAGCTGATTTCGCAAAGCTAACTGAAGATTTGTTGGAGGGTTGATTTGCTTTTGGCTGGATATAGACCTTCAGACCAGTGCTCTTGAGAAATTCAGCAGATATGGCGCTAAGTAGATGTTCTAGCTGCATGATAGTTGATGGTGAGTCCAGAAGCCGATTCACAGAGGCTGATATTGGCATATTGATTTGGAAATAGAACATTGGCCACTTTTCAACGCTTGCTCGCGATTTCTTTCCAGTATCGACATTTCCTGAGTATTTAAGAGTATCGTCTGCTTCTTCTTCGGCAAAAGAAGAGCCGCTAAAGGCCTTGTTCACGGCATCGTAGAGCGTGATTCCATTTGAGTCTCTAGACAAAGGAATGATGCCGATGCTGATAAACTGTGACCGCTTTGTAGCTGCCGGAGTGCGGGCAATACACCCTTTAATTGTGACATCGCCAACTGTAGCTGAAATAGGTTCCCATTCTGCTCTAGACGGGAGTTTTGCCTGTGCCAGAAGCATCGGGATGCGTGTCGACAAATTGTGCTCATCAACTGGCCGTAAACGAATTTCACGGGCCTTTCTTAGCGATGATGTGGTATCAGAAGTCTCTTTAATAGTGACTGCGACGCCCTGTGGCCAGGCCACAAGTAGAGATATGATATCCCATACCAGAGATGTCCATTGCTTTTCGGCATCGGTGTTGACACGCTGAAGAACCCTAACAGGCATAGAGCCAAACAAATCTCTAAGAGTGACGCATGTGCCGTGTGGATAGTCCAAAGTTCTCTCCGTGGGTAGACATGGAGTATTCCTGACTAGAACTCGGCCTTTATGTAATGTTAGGGAATTTTGAGACATTTGTGTTTGGAGATGAGAGGTCACAGTCACGAGACCCAATGTCGCAAGGGACGTGAGGAAGTTCCCCTTGAAGCCATGATAGCTCTCTGCAGTGTTAAACTTAGAAGTATCTGAAAGCTAGTCAGGAAAGGCAACATGAGATATAGGATATGGTAGCATCGATGGAACTCACGATAGGGCTGGCCGAGGTTTCCGGCTTCGGCAAATTCGGCAGAAGGGATGCCGACGCCGTCATCTTCGACTGTGCAATTGCCTTTGGGGTAATCAAGTAGCACGCGAATCCGCTTAGCTTGCGCGTCGAGTGAGTTCTTGATAAGGCCGACGATAGCCTCGTTTAGCGATGTAAGCTGCGATGACGATCTGATCTGGGCGGCGACGGTAGCTGGAACGGGCCGAATAGCGCCGGCCTTGGTTGCCATAGCCCTTGAAGCTGAAGCTAAGGCTGGCTAGAAGATTTCACGGTCACGTATTTATTCGAAACACTCATCTCAATAGTAGAAACATATCGTTATGCTCTGGCCTGAGAAATACACAAGCTGGACCAAGACGATGTTGACGGCTGATTATTGATGGCTTCTCATCTGGCAAGAGCGCCGCGTTGGTAGGCATTATGAGACCATAAGTATCTATCCATTTTACACACATAAATGTACTTGTGTATTTGGCCCCAGCGCCTATCAGCCTATCGATCGGCGTAGAAACAAAACACCATTACAACAAAACTAACGATCACATTTCCGTGATTCCCGTAATGAGGTAAGCGGTATATTACTGGTCAGTTTGCTGTTTCTACATCTGCAAGATTGCGCGAAGCATGCGTGTGACAGTCAGAAAACCAAGGAGAACAAAAGCCAGCCAGACAAGCAAACAAGCCAAGCAGTCAGAGCAGGTCGACAAACAGATCAACAGACCGACACACAATAAACACCCCGCGGGATTGTCCTCGCCAATGGAAATTGTAATTTGAGCATAATTCCCCTTCTTGACCATAAAATATTGGCCTGCTGAGCGGTGCCACTAGTAATGGAGCCCGCATCCAAGTTAGATGCAACTACAGACATAACTGCAGATACGTGCAGATGCAGGCCAAACATAGTTGTAGTTGTATCCGTATATGTATACAATATGGCTCGCTAGTCTGCTTGCTAAGGCTCGCCGGGATGGGAGGACCCTGCACGAAATATGCAGTTGGTGCAGCAAACCAGGCAAATATGGGCTGCTTGCCACGATGGGAGCGTTGCAAAGTTGGTAGACTTTGTCTCCAGCATATTGGAGAGACAGGTGAATGGCCATGGACCAGCCAAGGACGGAACGGCGTTCCGGAGACGTGAAACATGTCACATGTATACAACTATACTATCTGTATGTCGTTGTATGTGTTTATACAACCATGTGTCTATGCTAGTTACCACCGTCTGCTAGATGGGATGGCAATAATCACTCCTTACAGCTGGAAGGTCCCTGTCTGCCTATTCAAATGCTGGGTTCAAGTACTGGGGAGCCGCCCACCATGATGCAACAGCGTTTCTCCGACCATCTTCAAAGACTTCCTTCCACCTAGCCTTTGTTTTCGCCTTTAGCTATGGACTCCGAAGCAGACGAAAATGGTTACGAAAATAGCGAGCCGATATCTGTATGTATGGCCCGTCTGACTTGACTTCTAATTTAGACGGCCTTTTCCCTTGCTAACGAACCCCCACTCCAAGAAGTGGGCGTTAAATGACAAGACCACGTACCTCCAAGACGAGACGTTTGCTGCGAAGCGTACTTACCATAAGTTGAATTCTGGAAGTACGACTACTAGCTTCCTTGATATGTGCCATGATAAGGCTGATGCTAACTGAGGTCAAGAATATCTACTACCCAATGATGAGAAGGAACAGCTTCGACTTGGTGAGAATACTCATTCAAACGCAGTATCGATGTCTATCACTACTAACCTTGTGTGTGACCTGTCCAGATCTCCAACACAACTTGTGGCTCCTGACGCTAGACTATCAGCTAGGCCTTGCGCCGCCATGTGATAAAGATGCACCAAAAAACAGGGTTCTAGATATTGGCACTGGAACTGGAGCCTGGGCCATGGAGTATGCCGAGGCGCATCCTGATTCAGAAGTTTGTAGTATCTACCCCCATAGTGCTACATCGAGATATACTGACTGAAACCCTACTAGGTCATCGGGGTTGATCTTTCACCGATACAGCCTGTCTCGTATGTTACTATCTTCTCTCCTACATATATATCTTGCATAGGACTAGTCAAGACTCACATTCAATAGAGTGCCACCCAATGTCACCTTCATCGTTGACGATATCGAAGATTCGTGGGACTACGATGGAAATTTCACTTATATACACAGTCGACACATGAACTCATGTATTCCCGACTGGAAAGCATACATACAAAGATGTTTCGAGTAAGTCACTAATAGCTTATGAGGCTGATAGTCGCCCAAGCTGACAACCGCATCAATTGGCAGCAACCTTACATCGGACGGCTGGTGTGAGATCAAAGACATTCACATCCCAGTCCTATGTGACGACGATACACTCAAGCCTATCAACGCCCTCAGCCGAGCCAGCGATCTTCTTCGCAACGCCGCTATAATCCATGGACGCCCATACATAGACGGGGAAGCTGTAAAACAGATAATGTGTGAAGTCGGGTTCATTGACGTCAGATTTGAGCAGCGCAAGTGGCCGATAAATACATGGCCAGAAGAACAGACGTTACGGGACATTGGGGTATGGTGCAACGCTAATTTCTCGCAACATATTGGCGGCATCATGGTTGCCCCGCTGGTCCGAACGATGCAATGGACAGAGCAACAGGTCTACGCCTTTGCGCCAAACGTGAAAAGAGACTTGTGTGATACTAACATACATGCATATTTTCCAGTGTAGGTGCACCCAAAGTTCTTGTCCCACTCTCATATATATCGATACTGATCAAAATCATACATACATAGGTCCATCATCTGGGGAAGAAAACCTTAAGCTAGAGATATTACAAAACAAGGGAATCTTAGACATGGAAATATAACGTTGCGTACTATTTGGTGAGTCTATGTCCAGGAACTATAGTTTTGGGGTATACACACTATAAGAGAAAACTATTCTACGCCGCCTTTCATATTTGGCACACCGCTTCCAAAAATAGAAATCTACGCCTGAACACACTCCTACTTTTCTGATATTTTGAAGAATATTTTGAAGTTAAATAGACTGACCAATTGAAAAAAAAACCACCAACTTACAATCTTTTAACAATCAACTTGCAATCTATCAATCATAGCACTAGGGATCTGAGGGACTTGACTGACAGTATCGAGCAGCTCCTAGAAAATATATATTTATCTTATAGGCAGCAAGTAGCAGACCAAAGAGTGAAACTAAGAACTACTCATTACTCTTCGGCATGGTTAGGGTCCCTTAATCGTGAGGTACAATTGTGTTGATCTTCTTACAA